>OX461809.1:30322467-30519388 GCA_949802685.1 Dicyrtomina minuta
ACTAGAGAAACCGGGATGTTGGGAGGCTGGCTGAGTGTAAAAATATTTCGTTTGGTTATTTTATCTTTGTGATCGAACGTGAATTATTGCGCTACTTCAAAGTAATTTTAATCCTTATTAAAAAGAAAGGGATGGCTCGTAAATGATGTCACAATTTTCTTTCTTTTAGGACACACCCAACCCCATGTCATCAATTTAGTGCACTCTCTCACCATACTGATGACATAATTTATGGACGATCCCTAAACATACAACAATCAAAAATTCTAAAATGTCAATGATTCACAATATTCCCATACTCCGTTATTTTCCAATGCAATACACACTCTTAATCCAAGCGCCTGAAATGCAATTGGTAGACTACATGAGTATCACGTGGAGTGGGATTGTCGAATAAGGAAGCGAAAGGGAGAGTTCTGGTCGGAGAGTTCTGTGTTCCTAGAGTACTCGCAATATGCCATAATGTTCATATTATGTATTATGTGGAACATCGAAAAAAAACAAAGTCCCCGTTGGAGCGGTATAATGCACAGCTCCCTACTCGCACAATTAACGCTTAGTCTATAATTGGTTTTGAAATTCCGGCACGAGTTTGGATTTGAGCCTTGTTGTCTTTCATAAGAGATATTGTAACATTTCGTAATAATGAAGGGAGGCTCGTATGATGCAATTTTTCGGCTATATGGTCGTGTGATGATTCCTCAAATGCTTTCTGTACATCCAGAAAGACAATACAACAATCAAGCTTTTGCTGCTTGGCTTTGGCTAGGCATCCGCTTACAATTGATGAATTAATATAGGTACCTGGATGCTTCGTGAAGCCAACTTGGTTTTCATTGAGATGGACATATTCATCCAGTCTTTTGTCTAGAACGCGTTCAATGACTCTTCTTAGTATGGAACAAATCGAAATTGGTCTCCAGCTCCCCACCTCCTCTTTTTGCTCGGCGTTTTTTAAAATCAAAATAGTTCTAGCTTTTTGAAAACTTTTTGGGATTAAATTCCATTTTTGCATGATTGTGCTAATTAGGGCAATGACAGAGTAACAATCTACACCAATTTTCTTAAGCAGACGAACCGAAACCCCATCAAGCTCAGATGCTGAGTCATTGTTGATTCCTCTAATTGAAGCCTCAATTTCTTGGGCAGAAATATGTGGGAGGTATCATTCATCCAATGTATCTTGGTTTTCATTATTTAATTTAGAACCATAATCTTCTAATTTTTGATTATTGGGCGTTCCCCATCTATCGTGGTAGGAGGATTCAAGATCACATAGTGGGATCGCACAACTATCAGTAGCAAAAGTGGATTTCATCAATATTCGCACCGCTTTCTTTCGAGAATAATGGAATAGATGCTGTAATAATTCAAAATTATATTTCGCTTTACGTCTCTGACGGTTCCGCTGTGACGCCCTTTGGGGATTTGAAGAGGAATTATACTTAGCTTCGCTTTGCACAAATGTTTCCTTTCGAATTCTAGCTTGTACAAATTTTGTATTAGGGTGCTTTGGTCCTGGCCAAATTTCCATTGACTTCACAAGATAGAAAGAGAATTCGTCGACAGTTTGGGAAAATTCATCTATTGTAGGCTCACTACTAATCATGGGTGTGAGTGCAACTTGAAATTCAATTTCATTTTTTCCTTCACCTTTTGCCGCGCTTATATGTTGCAAAACTATCGCAGGTTGGGGATGGGGAGGGGACAGCAGATGGGCGGCCACGCCACTGGACAGAATTATTTAAATTTTATTATTATGTAGATCAGATTAGTTGTATTTTGTGAAAAAAGAGATGATCATAATTGCTTTTAGTGCTGAATGGAGATGATCATAATTGATTTTAGCCCAAAATGGAGATGATTGGTTTTTTTCCTCTTCGTCGACAATATGCCTTGGTCTGTACTTCGTTAATCTGTAAGCGGCTCTCAAATGCTGCGATATAACCTGCTGTTGAGTTGGTTATCGGATTGAACCTTTTTAAGATGATGTGTAGTCCTGTTCTCCTGTTATGGCGATCGTTTTAGTGACTAACTCTTGTTGCGGTTCTTGTAACTTTTGAGTTGCACACAAAATTGTATGCTTGATGTCTCAGCAGCTGTTGTTGCTGTGCTATTGTGTGTGTTTCCTGGTGTGTTGGCTTATGCTCGACTGAAGGCTTTATCCTTTTGGCTGCTCTTTTCCGGCATGTTCGGTTTGCACGACCTAGAGTTGCTATGTTTGACATTTAAAATTCCTGTACAATTTTTTTTAAACTTGAAACTTGAGTTCTAATTTACGTTACCACGCCAACTTGCCAAGCTGCTAATATGCTTTTAAGATACAAAAGATACAAAAACAATGCCAAACCAAATATAATGAATTCAAATATCATGTATCATTACATCATTACATCATTATCATCACATTATATTTATTCTCACTAGCATAAACCAAAAATTGTTGTATGCATTTAACGCTACACAAACAAAACAAACTTGTTTAACTCACACAGTAATCAAAATTCTGAATCAAGGTCCAGAACAGTGCAAAAAATATCAGATTTTGTTTTGCCAAAACTAATCTGACTTGATAGTTTGTAGTCCTTAAAAACAGGCATAAGTTTATGCTCAAAGTTCGTAATGATAACTCACTCAGTGATTGACACGCTCTGCAGCTGTTAAAAATGATTGTAGAGAGGTTTATGCCAAAATTTAATTTTGTTTTGCTCTCACTCAGAGTTTTACTATAAATTTTTCTGACTTTATTGGGAGGTGTCTAATATGTATTTAAAGGCCTGCCCGGTTAACTTTCACAATAGTGAAAGCGATAAAGCAATTTAAAAATAAATAGTATTTACGCTGTTAATTCCACATTGGAGATGCGTAATCAGTAGTGTTCTGATGAGAGTAAGTGTAAGTATTTAAAATTTTACAATAATTGTGTTTCTGGCAGCTATTAATAATACTACCTTAGTATGTTACATTAAAAACTTATATCATTCCTGTACTTGGAAAACTCAACTGCTTTTGCTGGCTACGGGCATTGTCAGGAAGGTGGAATCGGTTCTAGAAAAATGTAATCTGTGAGACGTATTTTTTGGTTTTCAGCGCTTGTTTTATCTCACTTTATTTTATCTTATCATTAATGCAAGCTGATTCAGGCTAATTTGTCGTGCCAATTTTACGATTTGGTTTTGCGTTGTGCTGTTTGAAGTTGTTCTTGAGCCTTTGGCTTGCTGTGTGTCAAGATATCTGTTTTTTTGCTGTGCTGTTTCTTTCGCTGTCGTTTCTGACTTTTTCTTAGGGCTTTCTTTTTTATAATTTGTTATCACATAGTCCAGTACGTCTTCAAACGCTTCTTTGGCATCTTTTTTTAGCTGTAAAACTTTTCCCTGCTGTTATTATAATAGCATACATACGTCCCTAGCTTTTATTTCACTCATCTCAGTTTTTTGTCAATGAGTTAAGACTATTAATTAATGAACAAAACTTCTGTATTGTTAATGTGCCCCATATACTCTGTTTGCAATTTTCTTTATCTCAGACAGGTCATTTTGCAATGGCTGATATTCTATGGTTGGATAGTATGATAGTAGGAAAAGTCCTTTAAACTGTCCTAAGACCTGGTTTTGTCAAATAGTTTTTCGTATTTCCTAGCCGCTGCCTTATTTTGTGTAATTAGCTGAATTTGTTATGCATATATAGCCTAGATTTATATTATATTATCCTTGTTATTATAGCACTCTTATTGCATCAACATGTGCTCCGCTGTTTTACTCTTCAACTCGCCCAATCTGGAAAACCTCGATAGTACAGTCAGCAGTCCCCGGTAAGCCCGCCGTACTACCTTGTTGAGAAAGCCTTTAGTGCTCCCGTGCCGCTTCGTATGAGGTATATCCCCTGCCTTATGAATGGCTTTTGTCCATGCCGGCGGCTCCGTTCTGCGTTACTTCTTCAATGCTGCCTTCTGCGTTACTTCTTCAATGCTGCCTGTCTTTATTCCGGAAAAATACATTCAATTGTAATTTCAGGAGTATACCTACTTCTTCAAGTTCCAACTACCTGACCCTAGTAAGGGCCAAAATATGGACTTAGTGGTTATTACTTTGTGTCGTTGCTCGTTCAAAAAATAAATCTTGTGTCCGTCCTGGTCGTCAGTGTGGGATGTCATTTCCTAATATCGTGTTTATCTGGTATATACCGCAACTGATGCTCTGACCTTCATCCGGGTTAATATATGCTTCCTGGTTGTCTTGGTTAACCGCTTTCTTATGGTAACCTGGTTCTTCGATATGGCATCGGCACTTGCTATACTGGTAATTAGACCCCTGGTGCCGGTTTGGTCTTCACCTACCGCTTCCAAGGTCAGCCAGTCGTAGCCAGACCGTATCTTGCGTTGCCTGTCTCTATACAAGGAGACCCAGTTATGACCACGTAGGAAGCGGTTTTTGGTAATCCGATCCGTTATGATTGTTATGGGATGCGGTATGCTGTGGCTGATATGGCAGTGTCGGTAATCCATAATTGCCACTGACACTTCCAGGTTAATAGGACCTCTGGGAAACCCGTATTTAATGCCTACTGCAACAACATACACCCACATCCAGCTTTAACGCTAAGTAACTCCGTTCAACACCAAGATGTTTATGGAAAATGTGCACTGAACTGTCCGTTCAATAGTCACATAAGCTGATTAAATTGATCTCTTTATATTACGCAGGGATTTAATCCCTTCTCTTAATAATACTTAGTAAACAATTATATTTCATAAACTAAAAAATTTAGATAGTTAATAATATAAGATTATGGAAAAATTCTCTAATATCTCTAATATTACAAACAATAGCAAAGGCATTTTTAATAATTTACTCTTATTAAGCGACGTTTCCAATGACTGCTTCAAAAGCCTGCTATTTAGGAACTGCGGTTTCTGGATTTCTAGTGGATATTTGCTGCTCCTGCTGACCGTAACCTCTCTGCTGTGGCTACTTCTTATTGGTTCTAAGCCTCAGCACACCTATCACCCCCTTTCTTCGTCCTATTTCTTCTTGTCCTCTACCCTCCTGTAGTCTCTACCACTTCATCCCATTTAACAGTAGACTATTCATCCTTAACCCTTTTACCTGCCCGCGTCTTACTTCCTCTTTTCTCTACTACACCTTCACACTACCCATGACCCATACCCTATATTATGTTATAATTAACAGGTATAAGCAGGCGTGCTTGGGTGAGCGGTTAGGACTGCAGACTGTAACGAAATTTACAGTCTCAGACCCGGCTGCAATCCTCGGCCACTGCTAATTGTTTACGGCTCGGTGTTGTACGGTAAACGTCACTGGATGGTTGATTAAAACCCAATCTCCTTCGGTGATCCTTAGTGACCACTACTTACTGTTGGGGCCTAGGGAATGAGACTCCTTTACTGTGGAGGAGGGGACGGGGATAGGTATAAGGGTACAAAGACCGAGACGATCTAACGCTGTAGCCTCCTATTTCCTCACCCACAGTGACTAGTTGAGTCTGGTTGTATGAACTTTGGTGAAATCGACCCAATGAATAAATTATTATTATTATTATTATTATTAATTAACAGGTATATTATTTGTGAAATAATCCTTTGCTGCATTCAATCAGTTCTTTCACCAATTTATTTCAGTTCCCAATTGTCGCCTCCCAAAACCGTCTGTTCAATTCTTCCCCCATCCTACAAAATAAATACTTTAGTGCCACGTTTTTCTAAGTAATAGCAAATATTTACACAGGTAATAAATCCTCATAATAATAAAATTCAAATAATTCTGTCCGCCCTTTCTGTCCGCTGTCCGCTGTCCCCCTCTATTACCGTATATATTTTAAATGGAGCACAACGCATGTGAGCGTAATCACGATTTAATGCACAGTATCTCCCGGATACGTTAAAATCACTCTATATGAGTAAGGTTCTGGAAATCTAAACAATAAATGATTAAAAAACCAATGAATAGCAATTTCAACACCTTGCCAGATTTAATTCTAAATTTCTTAAAAGATAATAAAGCTATACAAACGTGCAATATACTGTTCGATAGAGAATTACATTCTGTATTAGGTGTATTTATAAATGAGTGCCATTAGTGTTTCACATTGACTGTATATTTAAAGAAATGACCCAAAAGGAAATATTTGTTAGTTTTTAGCTATAAAAATATTGTTTATTCATGGTTTTTGCTGTTCAAATATTCTTTGTCCGTGCAATTGGGTCTGGCGACACTGGGTCGAAACGACGTTACGTCGACGACATTTCGGAGCCAGACATTTTGCCGAAAAAAAATTCGTCGAACCGACATTAGGTCGGCGACGTTGCGTCGACAGACATTAGGTAGGAGACTGAACGTCGAACGACATTGCGTTGGTAGACATTAAGTAGAAGACAGTACGTCGATGGACATTGACATTGCGTTGTTAGAAACTACGAATAATATCAATACACCGTCATACAATCAATAGCCATTAGAATTAGATGCAGTAAGCGGTGATAATTGATTTCATATCGTGGAGCAAAACCGAATTAAAAATCAGACTTTGTCTTGTAATACATAAATTGATTTAACTTTTCCAAGTTCTTATAAGTACACTAATTTATCACTAATTATAAGTATAATCAACAAAATACGTTAATAAGACTATTTTCACAATGTGAACAAAATATCAAAGTTACAAGGATTCTATAAATTAAAAAATGTTGTAGAATGCAGATTTATGTAGAACTGGTTAGAAATTGTCAGTACAGGAGAGGGAGGTTATCTTAACTGCAATGCAAGTGCACATTTAAGACTTTAACTTTTATAAAATAAATAGGTTTTTTATTTTAGGTTTTTTAACTTACAAATTCAGTAGATTGCTGTATTACAGAGCGGATCTCCACTATAGGTTAGTATTTCTATCCGCGTTTGCGCACTTTTGTTTAAGGATGGGGAGACAAACGAAATTAAGCGGCTGTTTTGAAAATAAATATTGAGAAGAGTATGAAACTGTGAGTTGTGTGCCTGGAAATCCCCCAAAAAAATTATTCCCTACCAATAGTCACATAATAATAGTGCCCTGAAAGATCCCCTATAAACAGTAGTTGCGGCTGCAGGTCCATGTTTTCTGTGCCTAGTCTAGTTAATTAGCCCCCTTCAATAGAAATGGATTAGCGTAGGCGCGGACGCCCCTGCATAATTCAGCAGTCAGAAAAGCAATCTGCCGGGCACCTGCAGCAGCTACACGGTCAACAGACCGAATTTATTGTAAGAAACAACGTACCTATGGAATGCACTCTGGTGTCATAATATAGGGTATTTATTGGCTTTAAATAATATTTAGCTAAATAACTGGAGCTCATTATATGTGGCCAAAGCGTCATGTTTTATCAGCATTTAATGATTTAACAGCGCAAGCAGCTCAAGGGTTAAGAGTTCAATGGCATTGAAATTAGCCAGCACCATTCTGGACAACTGATATTGTTATTCCAATTTTATTTTAATGACGATCGCAATATGAACAATACCATAGTTTCAATATCTTTTAAGCATTCTCTTTAGTCATAACTTTATTTGCCAATCCAAGAAATTATAAACCAATTGCACGGACGCGGAATACTTAAACAGCGAAAACCATGAACGAACAATATTTATAGCTAAAAACTAACAAATATTTCATTTTGGGTTATTTCTTTAAATATACAGTCAATGTGAAACCCTAATGGCACTCATTTATAAATGCAACGAATAGAATTCTCTATCGAACAGTATATTGCACGTTTGTATAGCTTTATTATCTTTGAAGAAATTGACAATTAAATCTGGAAAGGTGTTGAAATTGCTATTCATTGGTTTTTTATTCATTTATTCTTTAGATTGCCAAAACCTTACTCATATAGAGTGATTTTAACGTATGTGGGAGATACTATGCATTAAATCGTTATTACGCTTACATGCGTTATTCTGCATTTAAATTTAAAATATATATGGTAATAGAGGGGGACAGCGGACAGCGGACAGAAAGGGCGGACAGAATTATTTGAATTTTATTATTATGAGGATAATTAACAGGTATAAGCAGGCGTGCTTGGGTGAGCGGTTAGGACTGCAGACTGTAACGAAATTTACAGTCTCAGACCCGGCTGCAATCCTCGGCCACTGCTAATTGTTTACGGCTCGGTGTTGTACGGTAAACGTCACTGGATGGTTGATTGAAACCCAATCTCCTTCGGTGATCCTTAGTGACCACTACTTACTGTTGGGGCCTAGGGAATGAGACTCCTTTACTGTGGAGGAGGGGACGGGGATAGGTATAAGGGTACAAAGACCGAGACGATCTAACGCTGTAGCCTCCTATTTCCTCACCCACAGTGACTAGTTGAGTCTGGTTGTATGAACTTTGGTGAAATCGACCCAATGAATAAATTATTATTATTATTATTATTAATTAACAGGTATATGTCTCTACTCTTTTTTTTCTGTCTCTCAACTTTACAAAACCAAGTAGTTCTAAAAAATCAAATTCGTGGAAATTAGCTGACAAATTTTGGAAACAGTATTATTATCTATGTTTAAGTGTCCGTTATCAGAAATTTGTGTAAATTTTATAGCTTAACACAGTAATGCATATAAATTAAACTCATTATCCCGCAGACGAGACAGGTGTGAAGTTTTGTAACCTCAATTTCTGCATGGTATTTACTTTTAATAATCGCTCTTTTCCTTATTATTTTTGATGCGCTGAGTGACTTGTAATCGGGTTGTAGCATCGTCTGCAGTATACTCAAGAGTCACTTTTATTTGATGTCGTTACAGCAACATGTAAATAGTTGAATTTCAATTAGTGATTTTGTGTATTTGTGTTATATTAAGCTTACCTAAATCGCAGTTCAATCACACAGCTAGTTGAGCACTCGTATTAATTGAAAAAAAAAGGAACATGCACCCTCAACCTCCGGCATAAGCAAAGGTCTGTTGAACCACCAGACTGAGAACCTATTTAATAATGGACTACTTATTTAGCATAGTGTTCTGACATGCACCTAACTAAATTCTAATTTTAGGTTAATCAAAATTGCATACACCAAAATATCAAAATTTACATTTAAACCAGTAAAAAAAAACATCTCAACCTGTTAGCGTGATCTTACTAGATTGTAGTTTAGATCTTTTGCAAGCATTAATTTGACCTTATTCTTCTCTTATTATTCTTATTGTGTTTATCCTTCTTATAAGTAACAAGTAATGATAAATAGTCGGCATCTTCATCGCTTTCGTGTTGACCAGTCTGTAATTACTGGCAGCTATTACTACTTGCTGTTATTGCAACACGTATTACACATTTAAAAGGAAATAATTATCTAGTTTACAGTTGCGGACGACACCATGGGCTCAATATTCCTGAAACACCTTAAGATACTAGGATTTTGTACGTTGCTGCTGAGTTTTTCGTTGACTTCTGTTTTGGCGGAAGTGGATGACGATGACTTTTCAGAGGTTTCAGATGACGATTTAGAATCAAAAGCTACTAGTCAAAGTGACGAATTTGTAAGCTCATTTATCTGCAATACAACCGGAGATACTGACCTTCACTCTCGGACATGCATGTTTAATTGTGAAATTTGTTTTGTTTCTGCAGTTTACAGAACCGGACTTTGAAGTTGAATACAATACACCTTTTCCTTCTGGTGATGTGTACTTTGCTGAACATTTTGATGATTTTGATGAAGCTAAAAAACGCTGGATAATTTCTCGAGCTCATAAAGAAGAACAAGATAATGTCTTTAAATATGATGGGCATTGGGATTTTGATTTACCTGAACGTGTCATATTTCAAACCGACAGGGCCCTTATACTTCGCTCGAAAGCAAAGCATGCTGCAATTTCAGCTAAGTTGAGTCGTCGATTCGATTTTAATACAAAGCCTTTGCTGGTTCAGTACGAAGTGAACTTTCAAAGTGGAATGGACTGTGGAGGTGCCTACATTAAGTTGCTCTCATATTCAAAGGATCTGGATTTGAATAATTTTCACGACAAAACTCCTTACACCATTATGTTTGGCCCTGATAAGTGTGGCAATGACATTAAGGTATGAAATGTATTAATGTTTCTATGTAAAACTTGTTGACATGCAAAGCCAGAATAAGAAAGTGTGATTTGTTTTACATAATAACTAATAAATAACAGGTATAAGCAGGCGTGCTTGGGTGAGCGGTTAGGACTGCAGACTGTAACGAAATTTACAGTCTCAGACCCGGCTCCTCGGCCACTGCTAATCGTTTACGGCTCGGTGTTGTACGGTAAACGTCACTGGATGGTTGATTGAAACCCAATCTCCTTCGGTGCTCCTTAGTGACCACTACTTACTGTAGGGGCCTAGGGAATGAGACTCCTTTACTGTGGAGGAGGGAACGGGGATAGGTGAAAGGGTACAATGACCGAGACGATCTAACGCGGTAGCCTCCTATTTCCTCACCCACAGTGACTAGTTGAGTCTGGTTGTATGAACTTCGGTTAAATCGACCCAATGAATAAATTATTATTATTATTATTATTATAAATTTTCTGAATTTCAGATGCATTTTATTTTTCGCCACCAAAATCCTATCAATGGCACATTTGAAGAGAAACACTCTAAGCGACCGTCAAACCGAATGGAAGAAACTTTTTCAGATAAAAAGCCTCACTTGTACCGCTTGAAACTGGTATGCCAATAGAAAAATTTATCCGACTTGTGTAGGATAAGAGAATGAAATACTGTTTGAAATTAGTAAAAGGAAATTAGCATGACAGGTTATTGAAAAAATTTGCCTTATTATAATTTTAAATATTTATATTTGATTCAATAGACACCAGACAACAGGTTTGAAGTATTTATTGACAGTGTTCTCGTTAACAAAGGAAGTTTATTGAATGATGTTACCCCACCTGTTAATCCTCCTGAGGAGATTGAAGATCCAGATGACCGAAAACCGGCTGACTGGGACGAACGGGAAAGAATTCCTGATATTAGTGCATCGAAGCCTGAAGATTGGGACGAAGACGCAGTTGCCAAAATCCCTGATCCGCAGGCAGCTAAGCCAGATGGTTGGTTAGACAAGGAACCTGTGAGTAATGTAGTATACAGCTCTTTTTATTTAAATTTCGTAAAGTTGCGTTTTATGTTTTCATTAATTTTGTCTGTGCTTGCTTAGGAAATGATTCCTGAAACAACTGCGGTAAAACCTGATGATTGGGATGAGTCTATGGATGGTTCTTGGGAACCTCCTTCAATTCCAAACCCAAAATGCGAGCAAGCTCCAGGATGTGGTTCATGGTCCCCACCGTTGATAGAAAATCCTGAATTCAAGGGTATGTACAATAAGGAATCTGTGTCCTTAAACTTAGTAGAAGCAAATATATAATATTATTGGGGATTGTTTTAGGGAAATGGAAACCACCTATGGTCTTTAATCCTAATTATAAAGGCAAATGGACGCCCCGAAAAGTAGCCAACCCAAACTTTTTTGAAGATAAGGAACCATTTAAGATGTCTCCTGTGGTCAGTGCAACTAGCCAAATAACTTACTAACTCTATATGTGTGTATGTATGCACTCGCAAGGTGGAGTCATGCGATTATCACATGACAACGGAGCCATGCGATTATCACATGACAACTTAACTTTTTGCAGTGTTCAGTATTATTACCTATATTAGAAGAAAGTTGTGAAAGTAGTCAAAGTACCTAGTTACCGGTTGACCACATTGATTTGAGTTAGATTTTATTTACGTGTCAGGGTTTTCAATACAAATACTGTTTTCCAAAAAAGGACACAAAAATACAAACAAAAATTAGATAAAATTAGGGCAAAAAATTAAAATAATATTTGAATGCCTAAAACGATTAGTTTTATGCCACGGCCTTCCTGAGTAGTCATCGCCTCATAACACTAGTTACTGTCGCCGCATGACGCCATATTCCATAAATCCATATTTCATTCCATGTCATCACTTTTCAAGCCAGGAATACAAAACACCATCATGGAGGGTAATTTAAAGAATACAAATTAGCTTCACGATTTTTAACATGAATTTTAATTAGTTTAGATTTAAAATTAATAGTATGCAATAATTCAACTCTATCATCCGACTTAAAGCACGTAACATCTTCAGGCAGAGAATTCCAACTATTTATTATACGATACACAGGCGAACCTCTAAATAGTTGAGTTCGAAATCTTACACATTCAAGCTCATTCTTTGTACTCTATCTAGTTGCACATTTCGATTTCCTCAAAACTAAGAAATTAGTTTAGTAAAATATATCAGACATACTTCTTTACTTTACTTTTTTAGAAGCAAATATTAATAAATTAAAAATTATTCTCTCCTTTAATGAAAAAATATTACACATTTCAAGCTGGTCAGCTTCCTTAATACATTTTACAGGTAATTTACGAAACAAGATATTAAAACTATTTAACTTATTTTGAACAGATAAAAAGCAAAATTAGACAGAGGCTCATATTACAGCACAATAATCTAAAATTGATAAGACATTGACATTTAACAGCACTACAAATGTTCTGAAGTCTAGATACTACTTTACACTACTTATGACCCCAATATCAGTACATATTATATTCTTTACATACAAAAACATTATTATTAAATTGCAAATTACAATCTATAATAATACCTAAGTAGCATAAGGTATATACACGCTCAATATCTTGACCTTTAGATACTAACCTTATTGGCTTAATTGCAGAGCTACTTGCGTCCTAACTTTTGTGAAGTAACATATATTTGTTTTTCTGTACATTTATTCTTAAGACTATTTGTTTTTTTGTACATTTATTCTTAAGACTATTTGTTTTTTTGTACATTTATTCTTAGACAATTTGTTTAAACCAACTACTGAGTTCAAGCACGCTTGCAGAATTTTCAATATAGGTACCTACATGTAAAATTAGAATGAGAAAAATACAAGGCAAGATCATCAGCATATAGTTTAAGTTTAGCTTCACCTATTTATGTACATCATAAACAATAAAGGTCCAAGCACAGAACCTTGAGGTACACCTGATAATTCACAATCATGTGATACAAATTCACCAATTTTAATTTTGAGCCTACGATCAGTTAAATAATCAGTTAACCCCAGAAAGTTCCTATTTACATTGAAGTCATCACGCAGCTTACAAATCAATTGAACTTGATCGACTGAGAGCTGATTGAGAGCTATATGCCGTATATTCTTTAATAGTGCGCCCCACGTACTATTCAAATTGGAACCTCTCAGACCTGCGTACTGCCATTTAATACTGTGTTAAATAGACCCACGTACTATTCAAACAGAACTCTCAGACCCGCGCATTATTATAGAATATACGGTATTTATACTGGATTCATCTTGATATAATACATACCTTTTTGCGTTATATGGAGGAAACGATATAGTTTTACATCCAGTTCAGCCGAGTTGCTCATCCTCTCTCATCCAGAGTGGCACTGTCTATTTCATCACCCACTGAAATTTCCAATTGCGTATGACGTTAGTTGAAATGGCTCGCACTTGAAGTGTTAGAGTAAGGAAATAGACGCAGGAATTTGTTGCTTACTACAGTGTGTCTCATATATTTATTTATATTCTTACAAACAGACCATTAACGTCCAGAGGTTTAACAAAGTACATGTATGTATGTATCTTATGGGTTTCATATTGAGCACGCTCACAGTTTTGCACTCGATAATCATTGGACTAGGCCGGTATCGACCCATTTCCATCCCAATTAGAATAATTTGCTATAAGGAAATTCACCTAGGACATACCCAATAAGTGGATTGTGCAAGCACAGTCGCGTGGATAGCCTTCGGATTTTCCTATCGACTTAATGCTAATCTACCTTAATACTATGAGATTCAACCAGATGCATCTGGTTGATCCCACTGCGTGTGACAGAAGTGTGCAACAAGCAGTCACAGCCATCCACCCCAGAGTCCCGATAACTGAATCTCCTTATCTGCCCCCTCTCCTATGCCCAGCCTCTTCCAAACACAGAGATACGTCAGGAAGAAGGAAGGTATACAAATGAGGAAAGTTCAACTAATGCCCTTGGCCTCTGTTCCCTTCCTCCTCTATCTCTGCCTCGAGAGTGACGAGGCATGAGAGCAGATCGAGATAAGCAAACACCAGCGACCGGCCCCATGAAGCTGACCGCGTGCAACCTGTCTTATCACTCACTCACTCCCAAACCCAGAAAAATCCCAAACCGAGTCCGATATACTTCGAGTATATATTGGTTCAATGTTAGCAAGGGAGAAGGACGAGAGCTCGAGAAGCACGCAACCTCCTTCCTTGCTCACCAATTTCGAACTCCAACAAAATACATAATAGAATATTTTTTAATTAATCTCTGTATAACAAAATATATTATACCGAGACAAATTAAAAAAAATATTCTTAATACACTAGGGAACTAAACAGTTGTATAAGATTTTAAACAGATACGTAACATATGATTAAACCACAAAGTGGTGGTATGCAGGAAACCTGTGCACTAATATCATAAAGCTCACTATTTTTACAACAGACATTTAACAATCATTAAAATTCAGGCAATAATAGCTTATTTGATTCCTAAATGGGAATGAGTTAGTATATTTGAGTTGTGTATTGTGCTAATGGTTATGTTATCTAAATTGGCAACTCTATTTAACAGTGACGTTTTGGGTTGTTCGCAAACCTCTGCCAGATTCCTGATTCCATTATCCAAAAACATATCCGTAGCACTGCAGTCCCTACTGTACCCACACCCACACACAATCCGAAATTGAGTCATTTTAGGCTACTTTTATGCGGTTTAGGCTTTTACATTTTATATTCCAGAGGCTGCAACAGTAAATTGTGGATAGATATGTGCAAAATAGGTACGTTTTTATTTCCGAGCTGCACTTATTAAATCTTAATTTGATCATATTCGCAGGTTTATATAGTTCTCTGATGCACCTTGTTATCTCATCTTCATCAGAGTTAACCGTGTTGTTATCGTATGATTTTACCTCCATCCCAGGTATTTGACTGACTGCTCCAGTACCGGTCTATCTCCTTGGATGGTCACAACTCCCTCCCGGTCCCAATATATAGCCAAGCCGGTAGATGAGCTTGCAAATGTGTTTTCGTCGGATTGAAGGCTAGATTGTGAGTTTCTGCATATGCTTCAAATATCTTAAGTAGTCGATTATATTGTTGTGGTGAGCAGACATACATCATCATCATATATTTTGTTGTTGATTTGAATTTCTTCGAGCTTACAGCCTATTGACTCGTTATTTAATGAGTTGTTAATGTGTCCATGTATACTGGAAAAAAATGCGGTGAGAGAATATCACCTTGTCTTACCCCTATTCTCACATTGAAGCACTCACTAATCACTGCACCCCACCTAATGCTGAAGCATTGATGGTCTCACCAGTATTTTAGTGGCAGAATGATGCAGCTAGGCATTCCTCTTCATTTCAATATGTGGATGAGAATGTCATGTGGCGAGGCATGCCCTCATCCCTGGTGAGAAATGCCCACCTAAGTATGCTTCCAAGAAGGAATTTTCCGGCGAAATATTTATTTTTAGTTTTTAGATGACAACCCACTATTAGGTATGATTCGATTGGCCCCAGGGGTCACGTGATTCTCATAAAAATAATTAAAAATTTGTCCACCGTGGGCCCAAAGTAGATGCTGAGCTTAAAGCGAGTTAGTTTGAACACTGGAAACGAATGTATGCATGTATTAACAAGATTAATCACCATTACGGTATATCTCGTCACACAGCTTTGCTTTACGATGATGGTACATGTGATATTGCATGTATGGACATGCCGCTCAAGCTCATTATTGCATATATTTTTACCTTTATTTAAATTACTTGGATAGTGAATACTTAATTTTGACCGAGTGTCAGCGGTACTGGAAAACAATATCTTTGTAGTAAGGCTGCATAAAAGCCTCGCAGTTGTTCATACCAGTGAGTAGGGTGCGAGTGATACGAGTGGGCTTGGTAACAATAGCGCTAGTACGGGTGGGCTAGGTACGAGTTTTGGTGGTACCAGCACGCAGGGTGCGAATACTACAAGTGGGCTAGGTACGAGATTCGCTGGTACCAGTGTGCAGGGCACTAGTTAGCTTGGCAAGAATAGCGCCGGTACAATTGGGCTAGCTCCAAGTATTGTTGTTTTGGTTTTGGAATTTTGGTGATACCAGCACGCAAAGTGCGAATACTACGAGTTTCGCTGGTACCAGTGTGCAGGGCACTAGTGAGCTTGGCAAGAATAGCGCCGGTACGATTGGGCTAGTATTGTTGATACCGGTGGGCAAGGTACAAGTGCTGCCGTTTCGAGTGGGTTCGGAAAAATAGGAAATAAGTGTGGGACTTGATACTCACCAACTTTGAAAGTCAAACAAAAAAAAATTGAAATTTGGCGCAGCACAAGGCTTAATATTGAACGCCAAGCGAACTCTATGAGTTAACGCTACAATAAAGACTAAATTCTATTTTTTAATTAGTAAGTATCACATCCCACACTTATTTCCTATATATTCAAAGCTCACTACCACTCATACATACTTACTCGGTAAAAATAGCACCAGTACGAAGGGACTGGGTGTGATAATTATTGATGGGAGTAGGCGGTGTACAAGTGGTGCTGGTACAAATGGTCTCGGTAAAGTTAGCTCAGGTACGAGTTGGCTGGGTACGAGACACTCCGAATTAAGTGGGAGCAGTGAAAGCGAATCCGGTGCCATTGGGCTCTGTAAAGTTAGCGCTGGCACGAGTGGTGCCGTTACGCCCATATTAGAAATCCCTGGTGGTCCAGTGGTGCCGGGCGAGACATAGCGTCTGAGGCTCTCCATTACTGTTGACAGGCGTGGGTTCGATTCCCACTTGCCTCGGATCTCTTTCGTGAGAAAGTTGATCCTAGACACCGGGCTCTCTACATGTTTGGCGATCTATATCATTAAAAGCTTACTTGCCCCTGTGTTAGTACGGGGTAAGCTAGTCACATGGGGGTCCGTGTTGGGAGAATAGATCTTAAGTGATTTTGAAGCGCTTGTCCCCTTTAAACTAAAGATACTTTAACTTTACGATGTTTGGTGTTTGTTGTTGGCCCATATAACAGTAGCACAGACACAAGTTCTGTTGATGCTTGTGAGCCTGGAAACTGCAGCACAGGTACCATTTGACTGAGTACTAGTGTTGTCGGTACAAAAACGATTGAGATAAGAATGTTACAATATGTCATAATGTCATGCCATTAATATTCGTGTTAATTTAAAACTCCCACCACCCAGTCTAAATCCTGGTGGATAGGTGCGTCCCAAAGGGTAATTTACGTGACATTACATTTAGGTAACATATAGGTAAAGGAAATTACATATGCACATTAAGTGTAAATGGATCCAGAAAAGATAAGATAAAAAAGATACAGAAAAATTACTCACATTTAGTGTATTTCCACCGGCATTTAAACACAGAATTCCAAACAAGAGCGAAGGCATATAACGACAGCAATTTTTCTGAAATTTATAAACCCACCCACCGATATTGTCAGTACCTTAGCCAGTGCGTCAATAGCAGCCCTTTGGCTGATGGTAATGCGATTAAAGGTGGGTGACCTGAGTATAAGTGGTATACTGTGACTGTTTTGTGCGTAATATAATCATGTTCATGCCCGACTTTCGATTACAATGGGTTGACATTTGCGTATAGACATAGCAATATAATGAAGCAAGTCATAACTTTCTTATGTAATCAAACGGCAAAGAAGTTGACATGACGTTGACCCGTCGTCTTCAACGCTATAAGTGCTACGTTGACCTGATGATCAAAGTAAATGATTCTAATAAGTATTATATGTAATTGTAAGCGCGCCAATTTTTGTAATTTTTCATTTATTTTTCGGTTTTCAATTATTTACATGAGAGCCACGTGACAAAGTCGAATCATGCCCAGTAGTGGGTTGTCATCTAAAAATAAATATCTCGCCGGAGAATTCCTTCTTGAAAGGAAGTAAACCCCATAAACCGGGATGAGTTTGAAATTATAAGACACACTGTACACCGAAGTACGCATCGTAGCCGAAATCTTGTGCTATACATATTCCGATTAAGCCAACTACCTATGTTAGAGATGTAAACATCTTCCAAGTATTATGCGTAGTTTTACACATCCCACTTAACAAGCTCACTCCGCCACTCAGGCCCCGAATCCTTAACAAGCCTATCAGCTTATCGCTAATCCCATCAGAAAGGGAAAAATCGGCTGCCCCGCTGGGTTCAGACCATCCAACCAGAAGGAAAAACTGACTTTATTTAGGACAGTGGACCCCTAAGCTACGTACGAGGGTATAGCTTACTTACTAGCAAGATGTCGCGCATGCTGCCAAAGGGGGAGGGGGGTTCGATTCTTACTCGGCAAGCTGTCGTAAGGGATAGCTTTGATTCAACACTTTTCTTCTCAAGTTCAGTGTGCGCGTCCTTTAAAAAATTAATTGGGTCTGTGTTAGTACGGGGTAATCCAGCCATGCAACATGAGGCACAGGGTTCCGTGTTGGGATCCCAATACGGAACTAGTAATTAGTATTTACTAGAGTTTAAATGATTTGAAAGACCTGACCCCTCAAAACTAAAGTAACTTTACTTTGAACCATCTAGATAGGTCTGAGGGCATCTAGATAGAAGATAGATATTACAATAACTCAGTCCCTAAGGACAACTAATTAAGTAATTTAAGCTAGTATTATGGTTTTAGATTATGGTCATGTCCTGCTATCTCTGAATACTTTACTCTGATATTTCACTCCTTGTATTGAATTATCCTAAGGGGTGTTGTGTTTATGTATGCTATTATCTTTGGGCAATAAATCATTATTATTATTATTATTATTATTATTATTATTATTATTATTATTATTATTATAGATCTAGTACTTCATTACGTTTATTTTAATTGTAATATTGTAATGATAATCGTTACTTAATTACATGCTGTGCATAAATTATTTTCTAAATACAACAGGGAGCAATCGGTCTTGAGATTTGGTCCATGACTGACTCGGTGCTGTTTGATAACTTCATTATTACTGACGATGAACAAATACTGGATGATTGGACAAGTCAAACATTTGACAAAAAACGACTTGCCATCGATCGTGACTCGGTACTAAATCAATAACTGGATTTTGAAATTATATTTCTTGGGAGAAAAATTAATCGGTTCAGATATCTATACCTGTTAGCTTAAAAGATCTTGTAATTTTTAGTAGAATTGAGAGAGTAAAGGGCTAAAAGGAAATGCATATGACCAATCGAGATATAAACTAGTGCTAATTTGTAGAAAACGTGGTAAAGGAAACGGAAGAAACGTATTTATTTCCGTGTCGGTTGGTGGACTGCGTACTTTATTGATTGTGCCGTTCCCGTGGTCCTTTACTTCTCGTTCTTATTTTAATTAAATGTTTAGGTAAACTTCTTAAATAATCGTTTGATGTAGGAGGGAGTTATCAACCGCATTATAAAATACAGTAATTCTCATCCTTGGCTTTGGGCGATTTACATCGTCGTCATTGGGTTACCCCTTGTACTCGTGTTTACTTTTTGCTGTAGCCAGGTACCCCTTGTATTTCTTTTTATTGCAATGTAATGTATTTTAGAAAGCTACTGTTTAGAGTTATGTACCATAGTAAAAATTACAAAAGTGTGCGCTATACAATTAATAACCAAATTGTTTGAACTGCAAAGGAAAAGAAAACTGATTTTCACAAAAAAACTGATGAACCTGTAGAAGATGACATACCTGAAGAGAATTCAAATGTAAAAGAAAAATTTAGTCCTGAGAGAAAATCTTTGAAAAAGGTCACTGTTAATTCGGGCGATGCTAATCGCCGTTGCAATAAAGTAAGCACTTCAAAGGATGAACTAGAGAAGCTTGACTCTGATGACGAAAGTGATCCAGAACCAGCTGGCTCTTCCGCGGAGGATGCAGGAGATGCTGGCAAATATTCTGTTACTCGACCAGCTAGCATTAAGGCATCTGGAGCAAAAAATATAATTGACCTTAACGCTGATGAAGCCAATGATGTGGTAAGTTTGTAATATGCCATTTGAGCGAGAAGTTATCCTTATATTTTCTCTTCTCTCATTTAATTTATTATTTCACAGGCTTCAACGTCGGGAGATGCGCCAAAAAAACGACGTGCTCGTCGAGAATAATTGAAGTAAATCAACGTCTATAGTATACTAGGTCACGATGTATTCATTCACACCTGTAAAATTTTGTTGAGAAGTCATAATAAGTGAACAAAAATGAACTGAGGCTCAACTGAATCCAATTCTTCTAGTTGTTCTCTTCTGAAATCGCGTGGATTGAACTGATCGAAACAAGATTGAATTTCATCCAAATTTAGTCACACGTGAATTGTGCATACTGACACCCCACATCTCATCTCGATGCATTACATGTTTAAATTTCTATGAGTAGTAATAATAACGTCAATCTTTGTCATCTTTATTTAGTATTTTGTAATCTACTCCAGAATGTTGTGTCATTGTGTAGCTCGCCTTTTCAGACATTCTTAAATTCCTCTTTTTACCTGTTTATATTTGTCCGTTCTTTACAATTATTTGCATGAACTTCGATCTGTGTCGCTATTTTATATCTTATCCTTAGTCCTTGGGTCACTTTGATTGGCTCACTAGTTTTTTAATTCATGCAAATACAAGCAAATAGGTACGTTTTTTTTGTTCATTGGTACGCATAGTTATGCATAGGTATGTTTTGAATTGCCCTTCATGGTTTCATTAGACTCATTTCGTTGGAGGCACATATTACATATAAAGCCGGTTGTAGGACATTTTCCTCCCAGGACATTATCCTCCTGGATATTTTCGTCCCAAAGCGTACCGAGGACATTTTCCTCCCAGTATCAAAATCACATCACTAAAAAAACAGATGTTTCAGCAATTGCTTTTTTCCAGAAAATTTATGAATTCAAAGAATTTCCGAATAAATGCATTAATAAATAAGATCTAACTGAAGAACTAAAATATTTCTTCTCCCAGTTGTACAAAATAATGATTACTCAAATATTTACTAATCAAGAACAACGAATGTAAGATATGTATTTTACTATGTAACGATGTATAATTTTGTTTTATATAAAAGTGTATCCCTCGAACGCTAACTATTTTTCATCTCCAGAAGTTTTTAATATTTCTAGAGCCATTTCAGCGACAACTTAAACTTATCACGAAAAATCTAATGAAATTGTATTTATCTTGTAAACTGCTGGATGAGGACTAATAAAATAATAGTTTGACGAAATTGTTTAGCGTTACTCACCTTTTGAGCAGAAATATGATAAATTAGTGTAAGCAGCATGTTAGTGGATTGCTGCATAGTTTACATTTGATCGAATTAGTATTTTCTTGGGTAATACGACTAAACGCCTTCAGAATTTTGCATATCATTGAGAGCGGCTACGTATACATGGATTTTGTGGTTCGATACACTTGTTTGTGTTAGTAGAGTGATTTTGATGCTGGGTGAAAAGTGTCCTCGGTTACGAGTTAGGAGAAAAAGGCCCGGGGGGGGGGAATGTCCGAGAGGAAAATGTCTGTTTACCATAATAGCCAGGAAAGAAATGAGCTACTATAATTCCCCTTGCGTGTAAAGTTAGTAAAGTATATTAACCACACGCCTAAAAAAATATGGGCGGTTTACCACGTTACTGTTAAAGTTTGACTGATTTTGCTGTTACTCTGACATCAACGGCAGAAGCTGTTAACAGAGGTCAACGCTTATGTCAGGTAAGGATTTACCGATACTGCAGTTATATTTAATTCCGGAATCACTGTTAGATCTCCCAAAAGCTAGTTCTGTTGATCGATTTTATTAATTGAAAAATGACACAAAAAGTTGACTCGAACCAGAAAAGCAACCTTCGGCATAAGTAACTTTCTCCTTGACCACTGGATTGACACAACGCATTTAGTATTTAACCACTAATTTATCATACATACATATAGAGTGACATAAATGCTTCAACAGGTTTACTGTAAATTGTGACTGATTTGACGTTGACTTTTTGTAATTTACGAAGCTGTTGCTTGTGACTAATCGATTTCTCCACTCTCAAATGTTTAAAAAAATTTACTGATAATAATAATAATAATAATAATAATGATTTATTGTCCACAAATAGCATACATGAAAAACAGCACCTATAGTGATTATTCAATACAAAGAGTGAAACATCGAAGCAGTGAATTCAGAGATAGCAAGACATAACTAGATTTAACATTTAAATAGAAGGAGTAAAGTATCCTAAGTAAGTAGACTAGTTGGATTCACAGAGGATTCGTAACATTTATCAAGTTCACTAATTTGTTTTGTGGTTAGTTTATTAAGCTGGCGGATTAGTACAGGAACCACAGATTTTAGGTATCTACTACGTTTGCAGACAACAGTTCGGAAATGATTACGAGATCTAGTGGTACAAAAGGTTTTGATACATGGATTAATAATATGTCTAAATCTATTGGATTTGTATAATGATTTTCCAAGTTTGAGTCCTAGGGTCTGAATCCGATCAAGTATTGGTTTAGTCTTATATAGACTAAGAATTGAAAGATAGTTAGAGCTACGAACTCGGTTTTTGGTAATAATTGATAGGCATCTTTTTTCGAATCTAGTAATTCTGTTAATATCACTTTGATTTAAACTATTTCCCCAAATTGGGATTACATATTCTAATTGAGTACGTATATACGTTTTATACACAGTGAGAAGTTCATTGCATGAGAAACCGAACTGTCTTAATTTAACTAACATAAATATTTTACTACTGGCTTTCTTGAGTACACTGTCAACATGCTCTTTCCATTTTAGTTTATCATTTATTATTACACCAAGGAGTTTACTAGATTTGACTATAGGAATCACAACATTATTGATTTTTAGTTCCAAGTTACTGTATTTCTTTTTCCTGCTCATATCAATTATTAACACTGCACTTTTTAAGGGGTTCATTTGCATTTTCAGTTCATTCGATTTAGTAGTGATACTATTCAGTAGTGATTGCATTTTAGGTGGACTATTGTATTTTACTTTTTCTACGAGTGACAAATCATCTACGAACGTTCCATTACAGTGGTTCGGAGAGTTTTCACAGAATTTAGAGATATTGATTAATAGGGAGTTCATTAGTATTATAAACAGTAGTGGGGCCATTTTGGTACCCTGGGGGGTACCGTTGCTGATGGGTAGAAAGTCGGACACCTGATCTTTACCTTTAACACATTGGGAACGATTACGCAGAAAACTTATTATCCACATAATATCATGGGGATTGACCTTCATATCGATTAGAGTTTGTACGAGAATATTATGGTCAACTAGGTCGAAGGCTTTCTTGAGATCAAGCAATACTATTATTACATAGTGGTTAGGGGTGTCCAGTGATTTTAAAACAAAATCAGTTATTTTGGTGAGGCAGAAGGAGGTTGATGCTCCCTTAATTGATCCGAACTGCATAAGGTCAATTTTAGGCTCAATTTGTTTCATAAGTCTTGTGTACATCAGAGTTTCTTGAATTTTAGAGAATAAATCGGTTTGTGTAATGGGACGAATATCACTAAGAGACTCTAAACTTTTGGTTTTGGGAATTGGTGTTATAAAGCCCTTTTTCCAGATTTTAGGCACTGTATAGTTTGAAAAGGAGCGGTTTAAGAGGTAGGTGAGGCCTTCAACTATGATAAAGCCAAACTCCTTTACTATTAAAGTCGGAAAGAGATGAGCCAGATTTTGTTTGTTGGACTTAAGATGGTCGAGTTGATATAGTACATCGAAAGAATTAACTTGGAGAGGGGAGAATTGTTTATTAACTGGTGCTAGGCAGTAGGTTAGCACAGGATCGTAGGAACTATTAATGCTTGAGAAATGGACATTAATGTTATTGATAGTTTCTAATTCATTTGCACTCATTGATAAACCTGTTAAAGTTAGCATCTAAACCTGTTAGCACTGCCATACAAGATTATTGTTAAGATCATTACTAAGCATGCAGTGACCACTTCTAATATGGTTATTTTTCGGTTGTAGGACATTTGCTACCCGGACAATAGCTACCCAAAGCCCAAACTAGGACATGATATTTATGAGTTTACCGTCATAACATGGCATCGTTCAAATAGTTTATTAATGCGATTATTGTTAATGATAGAAGATGGTTTAATTGTAGATGGTCGTTCAAAAATTATATTTAAAAGTTATATATGCTATAAAATTTATTATTTTGTAATATGTTATATGTATGGTCGTTCAAAAATTATATTTAAAAGTTATATATGTATACTATAAAATTTATTATTTTGTAATATGTAATTTTTGAACGACCATCTACAATTAAACCATCTTCTATCATTAACAATAATCGCATTAATAAACTATTTAAACGATGCCATGTTATCACAGTACACTCATAAATATTGTCCATGCATTTTATTTCTACATTAGCCATGGGTGGCAAATGTCCTAGGTTTGGGCGTATGTAGCAAATGTCCGGGGTAGAGTCTTATGATCGAATGTCTTTTGTACGAATTCTGTATGTACGAATTCTCTGTGTACGATTTTTCTATGTTCGAAATAACGTTGTACGATTTCTGTGTGTACGAATGCAATTTGTACGAATTTGTGATTGTACAAATAAATTAATTGCACCAAAAACGAATGACAAAATGAAATAAAAATTGAATTTTTCAGTCAAGTGTTCGTTGAAAGAAAAAATTTCGACATGAAAAATTGAATCGAGGTGACATAGTAAGTTGTAACAAGCATTAAATAGAAAGTCAGTAACATAAAATAATAGTAAACAGTATAATAATTAATAAAAGTATGATAATGACAGTAAGTACATAATATACATTGTATTCAGTACTTTACTTGCTGCGCGTTCTTCCTGCGACAGGTGAATTTTCAGTTTGAGTTGTCATTTTCGTAGATGTGAAGTTATCGATGTACGTTTTTTAAACATTTTTTTCTCTGATGTAATGAATAAAATCAACCGAAATTCAGATCACAACATTAAATAATTTACTTACTTGCTGTAATTTACAGTATGGAAAGTGTGAAATCAATCAAAATCAAAGTTGTCGCAAACAGTAGGGCTTACATGTATGTACACTCTCGCATCCTACATCCATGGAGCATTGCTTTGACTTGCAAATGCGGTTTCGCACACAATTTGACATTCGTACAAAAACCATTCGTACAATTAAATTTCGTACAACAAAATTTCGTACAAAAGACTAAAATTCGAACATCGAAAATTCGTACAAAACGACGTTCGTACAAAAGCCATTCGGTCATAAGACATAGGACCAAATGTCCTAGGTTGGACTTTGGGTAGCAAATGTCCGTATACCTTTTTTTCATGCAGCACTATACTTTTTTCATGGCTAATGTAATGGAATCTACGTATTAACCCGTAAAAATTAGCCATTTTGATTACTTTACAACTTAACCGATGTATTTGTTTACAATTTCATTACAAAGCAAGAAATCTGGAATATTAAATGGGAGCTACAAGGGCCTAGGTAACTGGTTAGAATTTTTCTGTAATTAGGATTGAACGAGGGAAAGTTGAAAAATATTAGAAAATTCAAATGTACATAGCAGTAATTTTCAATTCCATTCGAATATATAAGAGATTACAAAATTACACCCGTATTAGATTTTAGCAACTAAAGCGTGTTATTTTTTTAGTTTTAAACATTAAAGTTAACTATTTCAGTTATTGATTAATATTATTATGTTTTTAGTGTTATTAACTTCGGTTTCATATTTTATCAAAATCATGTTTGTATCTACGTTAAAAGCGTTTTTGCAACTACTTATATAATATTTGTAAGACAATTCGAAGAATCTGTTTTCTACTTTGTTGCCTGAGGATACTACCTTGGTAACTTTCATGTTTCAGATACGAAGTATTATTTATTAATAATAACTTGGTCCCAAGATTTTCTTTATTTGAATTTTGTGGCAGTTGTGCAATCTTCTCTCAGTTTGTATTACAGCAGTACACGGAAATTTTTTCCCCTCATGCAGTAACCTCGGACATCCCCCCCCCCAGTCCTAAAATTAAACTAATGGTTACCTTAACACTTCAGTGTTAAGGTAAATGTTTTAGGAAAATAAAGCAAATATAGTAATCTAAGGACGCCCAAGCGTTGATGCATTTTTTCATGATTTTCTTTTGCCTTTTTAATAAAGTTTGAATTATTTTATAATGCCCAAGGAAGTTTTTTATGTTTAGGTTAGGTTATGGTTAGGCTATTGGTACCTTACCATTATTAATGATTTAAATAGTTGAGTTTTTCACTGTCTTATTACCTCCTATCTTGTAACTAGGAATTTTTTACGATGTCAGCATACACATGTACAGAATGTTTAGCACACGGGAGAAACAAAGGACATATATTTCACACATTTTTGCTTGTTGCGAGTTTGCCAGCAACTAATAACTTTAAAGAATAGTATTATTATTAAGCTCCTTTTTTTCAATATCTTTTTCTAGGTTTTTGAATTTATATTTTACTACGCAGATCTCCCTTAAGGTTTAATAAATTTTAGATATACATACATCTTGTAGCATCTTAAATAAGGTAACGGGGTGAAAACGTCCGGGATTACTCCTTTGGGGGGAAAATGTACTACAACCATTACAGTATTTACATCGAGTTTGAATGAACGTCAAGCATGGCCATCTATCTGTATGACAATTGCATATTTTGTATCTAGTGTGGTTAAGCAGGATATCTAGTTTAAAGTTGCAACACATCTAATGCTTTAAATTATTAAGTATAAATTGTGTAAAACCATTTTTTATTGTGTGTTAAAGTGGCGTTTTATCGGCTTAGTATTCAGATCGGTCAGTATGTAAACTGTTGAAGTTTACATTTCAATTAGCAAGAATACAGAGACTTTAGTATATACATCTTTCGAATCCTTGAAAAAGCCGAACTTCTGAAAGACAATGGTTGGAGGTAGCTTCTTACAAGAGTTTAAAAGTAAACCTATATTTTATTCAGCATTCAGAATCATTTTATTACATAGTTAATAGTATAACTATAGTATATGAAATATGCATTTTAGGAAATTTTAAAATGCAAGGAATTAGTAAGTTACCTTACTTCTTTTGTTTGGTCGGGTTGTCTCGAAAATTTAAAGGCAGCTTGTGAACAGACTATATTGGTGGAATGTATCCGATGCTGATGCTTTGTTGGCAATCTAACAGAATAATTAGGTATCAAATAATTTCTCCATTAAAGGTTGCAAGCTTTAAAAAATTTGGTGTTACTTGGATTTAATATAATTAATAAGTAACTGGCTTTAAACTTTACCTACCTTTGTACCTATTTGTTTTGTTTGCAATATTGTTAATAGATTTTGCCCACAGCTAGGTTAATGAACAATCTTTATGTATTTCTACATTTTTCTAAGCATAAAATTATTTTCTAATTCATGACCTAATTACATAGGTGTAATTCCACTTCATTCGACTCGGTTCAAATTAGTAACTAATCGTTTACGTGTCGCATATTACTTGATTACACTCTATTTCAAAGCCAAACAAAAAACAAACAATTCTTGTAGTATGTTCAGGTATCCTACATAGTAGTATTTAACTTCATTACTTAAGTTAATCCGGCTTTGTGGCCGAATTTTCGATGTTCGAATTTTAGTCTTTTGTACGAAATTTTGTTGTACGAAATTTAATTGTACGAATGGTTTTTGTACGAATGTCAAATTGTGTGCGAAACCGCATTTGCAAGTCAAAGCAATGCTCCATGGATGTAGGATGCGAGAGTGTACATACATGTAAGCCCTACTGTTTGCGACAACTTTGATTTTGATTGATTTCACACTTTCAAACATTTTGTAAAAGACGCTCATGCCAGTTAATTCCAGCCGTAACAAATTTTTTAAAATAGAGAATTATGCACTGTCTCTTTCCATGCTTATTTTATTGCTAGCTCTGACACAGCCAGAGGCATTTAATTAGTTTAGTTACTTATTAATCGAAAATGTCAAGAAATTCAAGTAGGTTTAGCTAGAACTCGAATACTATTATAACGTGATATCACACCAAAACTAACTTCACGTTCCAGTTACTTACAAAAATAGAGATTTTGTTCTGACGTGATAGTGAGTGGACGTGCGGCAAGTACTGTGCTTCTAGTGATTTAAAATTGAGTGGGAAAAGTTAAAGTAGCAAAGATAAAAGTTATATCATTTTAAAGTGCGTGCTTGCCGCTTTCACCCAAAATTTTTTTAATGGTAATCGCTCCACTATTATTACTTTTTTTTAATTTTTAAAAGTTTTAGTCACTATAAATTCAAAAGCATATTGTAAATTAAAATACAAAAATTATTACGAAATTACGTGACTGTATATGCACATTTAGCAATCCTGTCAGCTATAAAATATTAATTACTATCTCATCCGGTTTATTTACTGTGCAAAATGTCAAAACAAAACTCAAGCACTTTACCCTCTGAATATCAAGTTCTGCTTGAATCATCAGCATCAGATGAGGGAACTAAAACAGTAGCAGTACCTAACCCTAGCTCCAAAAGAAATGCATCCTCACCACCCGAAAACACGCCTAGAAAGAGCAAACGTAGCATTCCTTTAAAATCTGGTGCATCAGCCGCTACTGCAATTCAAGCCTCATTTCAAAACACTCACACACCATGTAGTCTTAAGAAGCCAGAAATGACTACTGACCTCCTATACAACTTACTTGTAGCAAAATTGGACGCATCCTACATTTCACTGAAGAAAAAAGTTCAAATAATTCACAACCTGCTCCTGTCGGCCAATGCTGAAATTACAGAAATGAAGAAACAACAAGAAAAAAATACTAATGACATTAAATCTCTTCAAAAACGCTCTAATGCAAAAAATCTTATGGTTTTTAACTTGCCAAAAGCAATAAATGAAAATAAAATTGAAACAAAATCCAAAATTGATCACTTGCTTGAAAAACTTAAACTTCAAGACATTAAAATCGATCAAGCGTACCGCATTGGGCGTCCTGCACAAGGAACCGCACGTCCAATTTCCCTTCACTTGCAATGCGTTAAGGACAAAGAAAAAATAATGAAAGCAAAAGTTCAGCTACAGAGGGACATTTCAACTCAAGAAATTGGTATATGCCCTGCATATACTCAACGCCAACGCTATACTATAAAACTTTTACTTGCATACGGTCATCAAGAAAAACGAAATCACCCACATTCAAAATTTAAAATCAGAAATGGAATACTTCATCTGAAGAACAAAGGCACTACATCGTACTGGAAAATAAATGACAAAGGTGAAATAGCAGAACATACACTCTAAGCCCGGTGAACCATGCCTTCTCTAGTCCAGTCAATATTACAAAGTTCTTTCCAATATCCTGCCTACAATAACTACTACAACATGATCCTGAAGTAGGAAGCCTACGGACCCGCACAAGGATCCAAGAAAGCAACCACTTTCATAAATTTTAAACACCTATAATAATAAGATTATTAAATCTTCCAAATTGTACTTTTAATTATGATTATTACATTAATATAATCGTCAAATTAATACTATAAATATTTACATTCACAATTTAATTTCATCTAAAACCAAATTTTAAAGTATTATTTCAACTGCAAAATGTTACATTTCAAAAAACAGAATCCCCCCAGTAATGTATAAAAATCAATATAATGAGCAATAAAATTATCCAGTTCCATGGGCGTCAGCCCAAATGGAACTTATTATATAATAAAAATAAAAGACGCTCATTGTGGGGATTTGCTACGTACATTCCTTCAAAATCGAACTATAAGGCCGACTACAAATTCACAGTGAAATAGCACGACACAGAATGGAAATTTGACAGAAGTATTTTAATTTCCTGTAAAGGAGAGGTTTAAGTTTAATACTTGCATAAATCTGTTTGCTTTATATTAACACGCTCAGTTTATGCAATTTTTCTCTTTAAAAGCCCGATCCGTTTGCATTGAAATGTAAAGTTCACGGTTTCGTGGCGAGACATGGCGTTCTATGCATTCCCTTCCTTCGCGATGATACCACGCGTACGTTGTTAAATCATAGATAAAGCAGGTCTAGCTATTGTGCTATTATGGCAGGGTCAGCCCTGGTATCCATTGTTTACGCAGTTGGTAGTAGATGATTGTTATGTCATTGTCCCATCTCCTAACCTTCTGTCTTTCTGCGACAGACCCCATACTGTGAACAACTGCCTTTTCTTAGCAGCAGGGATCATATTAGGCAAGCGCTGAAAAGAAGATACCATTAGTTTCAATAAGCGTTATTCTAAATTATATCAAAGTATACTTTGAGGCAGTACAACAGCTACAAGTCTTGCTTTAATATGTAAGGGGGAAAAACTTTATTAAGTCACTGTTGCACAATTGCAATAGCTTTACAGCTCAGTATACAAACCAAAACTTTCTTAATAATAATTTAAGCATTTTTATAAAACGGTATTTCAAAACCTAATTAAGTAAATAAATGATTATTATAAATCCTAATTGATCCTCTGAGAGCAAGCATTAAAATTTCATCCACTACTGCCGATGGCATGCGAAATGACTTAGCCCATGACTTGAAAAAGTTCGTTATAGTACCACGTGCTCCAATATAAAGACCTTTTACTTCTATACTCTGTAAATCCCATTTTTCCATGAAATATTCCACACATGGTTCGTAGATCTCTTTTTTCTCTAAGTCCACTGCAACGGCTTGTTCCTCATTATCCCCAAATTCAAATCGTACTGTGGGATCTAAAATGTATCCAATCTTCGAGGATGGGTTATATGCAAGAATATCTATTCTTCTAGTTGATCCATTTTCAGCTACACAGTGAACCTCTTGTTGAACTACAAAACCTTTATCCTCAAAAGCTTTAGCAAGAATTTCCCGAATACTGTAATACACAAATAATAATAACTTTATAATCGATAAATGATTTCATTGCACATTTAAGGAATAATATTTGATCCAACCGTGCGTATGGAACAGAATATAAATCAATCTGAGGCTATTCATAAAGAAAAAAAAAGAAAATGACACTCGCATTCCCTACTTCAAACAGAAATTGGGAAATCCATGTTGTAGGGCTGTACATAGGAGTACGCAGAACGATTTCAAAGTTTTTCCTCAATTTCATGAAAACCCAATGTCTACCTTGTGCGCTGATTGAAGACGTAGTTATCTCTGTTTTGAAGAAATCCGTTCAAATATGTGTTCATCATTTGTTTTCTTGTATACCTACTGAATAATAATTTTAAAACTAATTTATATAATTACACTAACAAGCGTAAACTATGTGAGTCCGTTGGGCTATCGTCGTTGGACGACAGTATCAAGTTTATTTTAATAAAGTTTTCTGTCTCTCTAACTAGTAAGTCAAATTGACACAATATTTTTCTCTGCCCACAGCACGATACACGGTTCAACATCAGCGGCAGCTATGTGTGTTAAGTATGTCTATTGCCAAGAGTAGGGAACAGGCTGGATAAACTCATGCGTCGTCACAATTTGCAACTTTTTACAACGAGCCTATTATAAAAATTGTGCTATTCAATAGAGCATTCATTAATACTCACATACTGAGAACCGTAGATTGGCTCTTTTGTACTGAACTGATCTTTAAACATACAATTAGTTAATAAATCTGACCGACACGAGTGAAGTAAAAGTAGAATATTAAAAGAACTTACATGATTTTAATTCTAAGAATGAAGACTCAGTACGAATTAATTGGTTACCCATCCGCCCCAGTTTTTTCGGGTTACCAAACTTCTGACCCCGGAAGCCTTACCCTTGGAGGTGTAAAGGGAGGCTTTGAAATAATGAAGTTAAAAATTACTTTCAAGGACAGTTACACGTTACGCACTACAAGGATTGTTTTTTTTTGTTCGGCTTTGAAGTTTGAAATAGTTTGTAGTCAAGTGATACGCAACACGGTATATACGGACATGTTTGAGGAAAATAAAGCAAATATAGTAATCTAAGGGCGTCTATTGGGTAATGCAATTTTTCGTGATTAGCGTAGTAATTAATATGCAACAATCTATGTTTCACAATCTACAAATATATGTATTATTTTGCATGCTCTAATTTATCATATCTATGCATCGGATCAGCAAGTTAATTAGTATACACTAATTTATTTCGGTTACTATTTTATTTTTTTCTATGAGCGTGGATGCGTTTCTTCATAGTGTCGGACACACTATTAGGTTTTATAGTTTGTAGTATGTTTACGACAGCGCAAGATTTACTTATTAATTTTTACTTTAGAATCAATTTTTTAAAATTATTTTATAATACCCGAGGAAGTTTTTATGTTTAGAGTTATTGATACCTTACTATTATTAAGCAAATTAAATAGTTGAACTTTTCACTGTCGTATTACTTCCTATCTTGTAACTAGACACTTAGTACGATGTCAGCATACACATGCACAGAATTTTTAGGCACATGGGAGAAGCAGTGTAGTACATATTATATATTACAAATTTTTAAGTTTTAAGCTTTTTAAGCTAGCAAATAATAGCTTTAAATAATATTATTATGATCTAACGATAAGCTGTTTTTTTTTCACTATCCTTTTCTAGATTTTCGAATTTGTATTTTATGTTTCACTTAGCAGAACTCGCTTAAGGTTTAATAAATGGGATTGAATTCGATTTTTGAGTGAAGGATTTAATGAATCATCACTTTATAGTATAAAAATATGCGTCTTAGCATCCTAAATAAGGGTGCGGGGGGGAAACGTCCTGGGTTACTGCTTGGGATAAAAATATCTGGGGGAGTATGTCCTACAACCACGCGACACTTATACGATTATTTTCTTATTCGGACCGAGTCTTCATTTGTAGAGTTAAGATTGAAAATCACGTAAGTTCTTGTAAGCATCTAATTGTACATGATATGGGGATATGGCTGTGAGTTGGAAGAGGTGAAAATAGAGCTCAGTGTAGATGCGATGCATTTGCGGGGTTATCTATTTATCCGCAATGACGGTCCTGTACAACTTTTTTATTCTCTAGAGTAGCTTTGTCCCTAATGAGTATGTATCACGATTTACATTCTAAGTAGGTGTAGGATGTTTCAGTTAGTTGTACATATGTTGCATTATGTGATCATGTTTCTTATTTTGAATTACTCAGTGTGCATATTTGCTTGCTTTTTTGTGTGCATTAAGTAATTTGCTGTAGTGATGTGATCTAGTTGTCGATGCTTTTAATTATTTTGTTTACAATATTTTAAAAAGCTAAGCCGGGTTGTCTGTAACTTGCAATTAAAGCCGCATTAACCTTTAAACTGCCAACGTGTTACACTGTACACATAAATTCATGGGAAGGGGAGATATTTTCGGGTGTACCATTGTATGTTTATACAATACATTGTACTCGATACAAAATACTTATCTATTTATGATAATCGAGTAAAGACTTTTCGAACCGACGCAATTGGCAGAACTTATCTTGCCAGAAGCCTTTAAAAATTCGAATTGATTATTCAGTTAAACTAAACTCAAGTACTCACGTTTCCTCCATTTGTACTAGATGTAAAAATAATAAATGTAAGTTTAAAAATAGGCTAAAACTAAGCAAACTTTGTACTATATAATCATATTTTGTGGTTGTTACTTCTATATAATCAAGTATGAAATTAACATAAAAATCAATCATATTATGTTTCATTATACATCGATATAAAAAAAGATACAAAGATAGCAGGCACATCGAAGAAAATATATCTGGAAAATATTTGCTTTGTACGTAATTCAACAGAACAATTTTGTAATTTTACGCATCAGTTCCGTAAGTACCTAATTCGATTTCTTTGTGACCGTTATACTTCAATTTTCTTGGTGTTAGCACTTCATTAGTCAGTTTGCTAGTGGCCAAATCGTTTTACATTTTCCATTGTTCACAAATGTGTATATCGAAATGTTACTACATAACAATTGCTTTTGCAATAGTCATTTACTTAAAATAGTTTACTGGTGTTAATTCCTTCTACTTGGCTTGGTTGTCAACGTCTTTAGTAGATATTACCTCCTGAAATCAAATTTTTATAAACAAATACGTTTTCTGAAAAAAAAACTAGTTTATTTTAGTGGTTTGATTTTGATATTGGGAAGAAAATGTCCAACAATCAAAAACAGTATTGTAAGGCATATTTAAGGTAACACATCACATGTTAAGACATTGACTTAATTTCTTTGGTTTTTGAAACTTCAATGTTGGCACAGTTCTTTAGTTTTATTAGGTACTGAGTTTAAGCATCTATTGAAATGGTCATGTCCGTCTGTCTGTCGATGTCGTGTCTGTCTGTTGGTCATGCTCTGCAGGTCACAGTTTTAAACCGATTTTTTTGAAACCACTTTTACAGGACCACAAGTGAGAAGGAAAAGTGCCCAATTGTTTTTGAAGTTGATCGTACTGACCATTTTTTTTACAATTACAGGTTAAATGGAACAACTTTTTAGGCGATAGAAATAAATTCTGAAAAAAACAGGTGTCGGGTATGATTATCAAACCATGTACATACTTCCCTCGGAACCTAGGTACCGTATTATTATTATTATTATTTTTATTGGGCACCATGTAGTTCATAAACTGAACCACACAGACACCGCCAAGGCCAATAAGGCCCATTGCGGACGTCCCATTATAACAATGTTTAATTTTGGCCAACGGGATAACCAGTGACATATAAAATTTCACCGAATTTACCCGTAAAGGCCTGATTTAATGCTAACTGAAAGGAAGTAAATATCTGGCAAAAGAAAATGCAACATACGACACCAACTACTATTGGTATGTAACTGAAATACCATACCATGCAAATTATTGTCTAACTAGTAGAGACGCAAAACACATGAGCGTAAACTACAGTTTGCCTACTACAGTCTATCTCAGAAATAAAGCACACTGATAATGCTGTCAAAGGTTCCCACACAAAAACCACACCACGTATGTGCGACACTGCGCCACACAGAAGACGATCCACACGACAAGGGTGTAAAACTCTAGAAAACCACCACGTGCACATTGTAGAAAGTAAACCATGTGGAACACCACAGCACAAACCGATGTGAAATGCATGTAAGAATTCTCCACAGCAACACAATGAGGATAAATAAAAAAAAAGAAATTAAAGTTTCAAACAGAAACAAACGACACATGAGTGTAAACTACAGCCTTCGCCTTGAGTACAGTCTACCTCACAATAAACCACGTTGATGATGTTGTCAAAGCTTCCCACACAAAACCCACACCGCAGCGATGCTGCACCGTGCCACACAGAATACGATCCACACGACAAGGGTGTAGTCTTACCACCACGTGCACATTGTAGAAACAGTACACCATGCGGCCACGCGGCAGCACCGACGGGAGTGAGAATCACGTAAGAATCTTCAACAGTAGCACAACGAGGATATAAAAAATCCAAAATTAAACTTTTTGAATTACTCAAAAAAGTTATTGGAGGTAATATTTTGATAGGAATTTCCACCTCACCATCGTGACGGACTGATTGCCCATCCCGAGGGTAAGGTTTGGAGACTCACGACAATAATTTACCACAAAAAAAGAGGAAAATAGAATCAAAATTCCTCCCGAGTAAAAGAGGCACAGCCGCCTAGCTGGCAGCCACCGTGCGAATGAGGTACCGTATTCTACAATAATGCGCGGGTCTGAGAAGTCTCAGTTTGAATAGTACGCGGGTCTATTTAACACAGTATTAAATGGCAGTACGCGGGTCTGAGTCTGAGTGGTCCAAATTTGAATAGTACGCGGGGCGTACTATTGTAGTATACTATACGGTAGGTAGGTACGTTCGTCGTACGTTCACCGGTTCACCGTACATTCCACACTGTTGGCATGCCGTATGCCTAAGTACTACACGAAACGGGATGCTGAGGAGCTTTCACAAACGATGTCATTACACTTGATCCAATTTCTGGCTTACCCACTTCTTTCTAATCCCACTAATGTTAAACATAATGCAAATAGAATTAATTTTCATATCTACATACCAGGGTGTTCCAGTGGTAAATACCACTGTGATATATACCATGGTAAATACCGGTAAATACAAGGGGTTGTAAATACTATTTTTGTGACACTTTGGGACATACTGGTGCAAAGTGGTGAATTGAAAAAAGTTTGAATTTCTCCTCGTCACATAATGGCATATTATGATATCACAGACAGATAAAGGGTGAAGTGTAAAAAATTAAACCTTCAAAAATGTCAAGGTTCAAAAGTAGCAAAGAAAGCAGTGGAAAAGGATAGTGAAGTTTATCCTGATCAATAAATGCCTGAAAGTGTAACAAAGAAGATCAAGGCTACCCATTGGTGGAACCGGATGGCGGCCGACTACTAGTAAAATGTTCAAAGTTTCAAATGAACTATCCACCTACCCACCTCTGCGCATGCTATTTAGGTTGTTTACATTCTGCGGGATTCTTTTCAAATAATTTCCATCATCAATAATATACATTCCCAAACCCAAATCTCTCACACATTTCTCACACACATATTATTCATTTATCTGATCTTATTTTATTTAATCAAAAGTGCCCAAAAGAATAAAGACAATATCACCGAAACATAATAAATTCAGTGCTCCAAAACGCTAATTTAGACTGTAATATTACTAATATGAGTTTTACAGACATAATTAGATTTTCAATATGACGGTATTAAACAATTGAAAGGTTACAGTTGACAGTAAATTAACTGTTCATTAAATACAGTGATGTATTCGCAAACTGATGGTCAACCTGCATTATTTCCTATTTTTCTTAGTGCATCAAGATTGAATTATAATTAGTTAATTTATGTTTCGGTAGCCTTGTTTTTATTCACTTGGCACCTGGGAACGTTTGAGTAATTAACATAGTGTTGAGCAATTTAACATATTAAATTGCACTGGGCGCAGATATACACCTGAAAAATCATAAAGTCCCACAAGTAATACTTTAATGTATTATTCATCATTTGTATGTGAAACATAAAATAAGATCATCAATCATCATCATCAGATGTATGAAGATGTGAATAAACAGTTCAGTCACTGTAACCAATCGTTAAATACTCTTAAATTTTATCATTTTCCTTGCACTTTTCGCCAGGTCCATTAATGCATTTAAGCGTGTCAAATTTGGTCGAGTAATTGCTTTCTTGCAATCAGTTAACTCGCACTTGTAATTCAATAAAAACATACAGACTGGCATTGCAAAAACATCGATGACACGGACCTGTTCTAATCTTAAAAGTCTTCTTGTTATGTTTCAAGGTATAACCTTAAACTTTAATCTTGATGCACTAAGAAAAATAGGAAATTATACAGGTTGACCATCAGTTTGCAAATACATCACTGTATTTAATGAACAGTTAATTCACCGTCAACTGTAACCTTTCAATTGTTTAATACCGTCATATTGAAAATCTAATTATGTCTGTAAAACTCATATTAGTAATATTACAGTCTAAATTAGCGTTTTGGAGCACTGAATTTATTATGTTTCGGTGATATTGTCTTTATTCTTTTGGGAACTTTTGATTAAATAAAATAGGATCAGATAAATGAATAATATGTGTGTGACAAATGTGTGAGAGATTTGGGTTTGGGAATGTATATTATTGATGATGGAAATTATTTAAAAAGAATCCCGCAGAATGTAAACAACCTAAATAGCATGCGCAGAAGTGGGTAGGTGGATATAGGTGGATAGTTCATTTGAAACTTTGAACATTTTACTATAATAATAATAATATTAGTTTCCGGGTAGAATCCTGGTGGATTTGAGATAAATCTCTTGTTTGCTTGATATCACTTTATTTCACTCTGTGCTACTCGAATCATTGGCTGTGTCTTTAAAGTTCCAGCCCATGTACTCATCTAGATTGTTCTTAAACGAATTGACACTGATTGTTCCTTTCTTAGTTCTGCTGTTTTTTACATGACTAGGTAATTTGTTCCATTCTGGCACAACACGATTTGTGAAGAACTGCATTCGCCTTGCGGTGTTATTGGACGGTAAATATTTCAAGAATGGGGCATGGCGTCCTTCATTGTTTACCTTGAAGAAATCCGATGGGCTAATGTCTTATAAACCGTTGATAATTTCGTAGGTTTCAATTAAGTCTCCTCGGAGTCTTCTTTCGTGAAGGGTAAGAATTTGAAGCACTTTAAGTCTTTTACTGTATGATTTATTTGCAAGGGAAGGTAATATACGTGATGCTAATTTTTGCACTTTTTCGTATTCGTCGCAATCTTTTTTCAGGGATAGGAACACTATTGAATTACTGTACTCCAGCTTAGTTCTCCCAAAAGTACAAATTAATTTCTTTAACCCATAAGGGTCAAGGTACTTAAATTTTCTTTTAATTTGAAGACACACTAACCTTGCACTTTTTGTTGATTTCACACAGTGTTGCGGTGAATTTAATTCACTGTCCATGTAAACTCCGAGGTCTCTTGCACATTCCGATCTTTCCAAGGGATTCCCGTTACAGATATATACAGGATTGATCAAGTGTTTTCCACCAAAGTGCACTACGTGGGTTTTCGAGATATTCATTTCCATATAGTTCTTGTTGCACCATTCAGCTAGACTATAATTATCGTTCTGCAGCTGGTGGTAGTCGTTGTCTGTTCGTCTTGCTCGATATATTTTTAAGTCGTCGGCATACATTTTTAGCGAACTGTCAATAATTTCGCTGAGCTCATCGACGTATAAGAGAAATAAAATTGGGCCGATCACGGAGCCTTGTGTACATCCGCTTAGAACGGACTTGACTTCTGATCTATGACCATTGACTACCACTTGAAAGGATCAGCCATTCAAAAAGTCTTGTACCCATTGTATTAAATACAGCTCAAGTTTGTACCTGTTGCGAAGCTTGCCTATGAGATTCCCATGGGGAATTTTTACGAAGGCCTTCGAAAAATCTACATATACGCAGTCCACAACTTGGCCGTCATCGACAAGCTTTGTAATGTCGTCGTAAAATTCCAATAAGTTGGTGAAGCAGGATCTTCTAGGAAGAAACCCATGTTGAATTTTGTTAAATGTGCACTGGTTAAAAATCTCGTCTCTCACAAATTGCTTAATAATTTTGCAGCATACCAAAGTTAAGCTTATTGGTCTATAGTTACAAGCTTGACATTTGGAACCACTTTTATGTATGCAGGTGACATTTGCTGTTTTCCAGTCTTTCGGTAGTTTACCTTCATTTATTGACGATTGGAAAATTATTGTCATTGGGATACTTAGTTCACGCGCACATTCCTTGAGGACCTTAGGGTGAATGCCATCCGGCCCTGGAGCTTTATATGGATTAAGGTGTTTCATTTTGGAGTGGACCAAAGTAACATTTAGTTGTAAGGGACATTCGTCGTTGCTAGTATTTGTCAGAGTTTCACTCTCATTGTCACTATCATTAACTCTTTCCCTAACAAATACTTTCTGATATTCCTCAGCTAGAGCTTCCGCTACCTCACTTAATGTTGTTGTTGTTTCTCTGTTTGTCCTATTAGCATGGGGATTGGCATTTTTACTTTCTTTGTACTTATATATTACTATTATAGTACTAGTAGTCGCCCCCGGATGGCAGATATAGGCGCTATTCAGGACGACATGGCGAAGCTAATAAATCAAATGTACAATTGCTCCTCATCAAACGGATCATCGGAGAGACAGTTTTCTACGTTCATTGGCTACGTTTAAACTGACTAAAGGACTCAAGGAATAGGCTTCATCATAATGTAATGACGGAGCTAGCGTTTTGCTTCCGTGAACTTAGGTCACAGAACAAACCCGAGTTTGGTGACTACTTCGACAAATAATGTCTGATTGACAGGATTTAACCACAAAATTGCATAATAATTTAGTACACATTAACTAAATACTGAATTTGTTTACTGTGGTATCCTAAATAAATGTAATTCTGTAGCAACTACACAATTAAGTTCCACTAAATAAAGTAAACTGATTTTGTGTATTAAGCATTACAGATATTTTGTACGACTTGCTTTTAATAGTCAGTAGTATTAGTTTTTAATAGAGCTAGAATTATATAACCGCGTGTTTTAAATAGTTTAGGCTTTATAATCGTACATACCAGTATTTACAACTATACTGGTATTTACCAGGATTTACCACTGTCATGGCATTTTCTATAAAAAAAGTGAGTTGAGTTGAGTTTGGCTTTATTTACGTATCAGATCATTCAGTACACAATGTATTGATATCAATTGACGGACACCTTATAACTGCAAACACTTAATAATAATAATACTAGCAGGTTAGCAACCCGATGGGTTGCAATTAACAAAAATTAATATATTATGTTTTTAAAGTTTAGCTGTTACATTAAATAAAATGTTGCATTGATTGTGGTCAAATAGACTTCGTGGTGAGTTTTGACCAGATAACTGCTCAGATAAAGGGATTAGTTTTTCCCATAGGCGTGCAAGTTGTAACTTTTGACCAGGGCCTTGCCCGGGTTACACTATAGAATCTGAATTTCTCGTAATTCTAGGATCTTCACTTTTAGTTGTTACACTATACACTATTTTGCATTGATTGTGATCTAATCAACTTAAGCTTTGCCTAAATGCTTGCCTGGGTTGAATTTTGACAACAGACTTGCCCGTGTCGAGATTTTACTATAGTGTTAGGTGGGTTAAAATTTTACTACAATGTAAATTCAGTCAACATCATTTCATTAAAATCTGCATTTGTGTGGTACAAAACCATGTCATCGGCATACAATATAAACTTAACACCTCCAGTAATAGCGTCACATACTTTATCGATATAGATTATAAATAGAAGTGGCCCCAATACAGAGCCTTGCGGGACACCAATATTCAAGTCATACTCATCAGATACATAATTTCCCATTTTAATTTTAAACTTACGATTACGCAAATAGTCAGTAATAAGCTTAAGTAGATGACCCTTGACTCCATAATCGTCTTGTAATTTAACTAACAATTTTTCATGGTTTATGGAATCAAAAGCCTTTTGAAGGTCAATAAATACTGCCACTGCACGACTACACACACAATCAATATACACATAAATGTTTTGTATAAATATAAGTGTAGCAGTAAGGCATGATCTACCACAACGAAAACCATGCTGATTATCATTTATGCTAATACTATTCAAAATACGACGTTAAAGCATTTGTTCAAAAATTGTATCAAGCAAGGGAAGGTTGGATATAGGTCTGTATGATAAGGCATCACGGCTTGAACCTTTGCCTTTGTTGAGTAGGGTTACAACAGCGCACTTAAATTTTGATGGATAGCAACATACAACTAGGAACTGAGTAAATAGAATAGCCAGTGGCATTGCAAGAACATTCATACAATTATTTAGTCTTAAAAACAAAATATCATAATAATAATAATAATAATAATAATTTATTTTCAAAGTCGATATGACCAAAAGGTCTACACAACTTGTTGATTTTACAAAGATAAAAGGTATAATAATTCAATATTGATTAATGGCAAGTATAAAGGTAATGATTTGATATGGCCAAGTGGCCTACAGTTACAGGATTACATTAAGATATAATATAGTAATTAAAAGAATAATATTATTTGAGCTATTATTTCTGGGGAGTTAGAGCGGGAGAGGGGTTGGGGTTTAATAAGTTTGTGTTGATACATGTTTTGTTTATAGACAACTGGAGCTTTCATTCATGCAATTTTTTAATGTGTATTGTACATTTCAATTAATTTTTAATGGATACTAGAAATTATGAGTAATTTCAGGAGTAAAACTTCAGGCATCAGAATTTTGATGGAACCATATGTTACTTGTTTTCGAGTTTCTGAGACAATGATGCTGTAGTACTCTGCTTAGTATTCGGTGTTTAAACTTGCGTGGGTTTTGAGCTTTCTGGTGGCTGCTGTGGTGACAACATACTTCCATTGCTTATATCCTTAGCCCTGTTAATGAGTTTAAGTTTGAATATTCTTGGAGGGAGATCAGCATTGATGTACACCTTTTTATGGTTCCTATTTGTTGTGCTTTTCATTTTTTTCCTTCGTATGTACACCTCTTGCCTTTCACGCAGCTTGGTGAATCTGATGACTAGTGGACGTGGCTTAATACCATCACCTTTATGACCGATTCTTCTAGCGGTGTCAATTTCAGCTTTAGTTCCTAATTCATGTTGAATGATTGACTGTATTTTTTCAATTAACACTTCCTCAGATTCTAGATTTTCTTCGGGGATCCCCGTAAATATTAGATTACACCTTTTGATTTCAAGGTACATTCGATCGTTCTCTTCCTCTAGCTTTTCTATTCTGAGTCTAAGGTCTTCATTTTCTTTCACAATCAGTTCTAGTTTTTCTGCAATTGATGACATGACGTTTCTCATTGTAATACTCTAAATCTGTTGTTGTCTCACTTCGGCTGCTGTAAGCGTAAGGACTTCCCTATCTTCAGTCTCTATTTGCATTTTAGTTTTCTTTCCTTCCGGGCTTTCGTTCTGTCTTTCTCTTTTATTTCCTTTTGTCATTTTTTTTATTATCCTGAGACAGAACTGAGATAGAAACTTCAACGGGTACCCGTAATTGACTTGTTTAAGTTATATAGTTTGTAATAAAACGTAGTACAGGTTTTATTTGTGATTCCACTTGTGTTTCCACTAACAAGTTATATTACACTAAGTTCAGTTGTAAATTTTTGTATTGTCTCTTGTCAGTGGAAGTTGAGTTTCGTGTTTCAGGTTTTGGATGGGTGGAGAGCACAAGTTATTACCGGACTTGAGAACTTTAGTAAAGTCACTCCGTGATTGTTGCGTTTTAATTGTCACTCAGAACTTCGATGCGATTATTGTAGTGCGTGAAATTTGGGTCTGGCTACTGTTCACCGTAATAAAGTCGCTCTTTTATTTTCATTAAAATGTTTGTTTTCGAGTTTGAGAATTCAAGACAATTTTTAAGTACGTCCTGCTAGTTCAAATGCTCCCGCTCTCACAAAATATCATTAACATTCGGATTGTTTTTCTTTTTGACCCGTTTAAAAGCACTTTTAACATCGTGAACTGTAAAAGGAATAACCTCACTATTTACACTTACATTATTATAAAAACAATCAAGATTGACAATTTTATCAGATTCTACTACGAATGACTAGTTCACAAGCAATTTTAGATGGTTCAGTTACACTAGCCCCTTTTACAATAATTTCATGTACATGTTGTGTATTTTTATTTTTACCAACTAACCTATTAAATACGCTCCATACATTTGTGGAAGTGACATATTGAACATCCTGCAGTAACCCCTCCCGTATCCGGATTAATTGGGAACAGACCCCATCCGGATACGAGAATATCCGGATATGGGAGGTTTTAAAAATAAACTCTTAAACGTATTTTAAGAAAATATAAAATAGATTTTATGACAACATTTATATTTAAATCAACAATTCCCACTTCCATTTTCTCAAAAGTATTCACATTTATAAGGCAGAAAAAATAAATACCGTATTTTCTCAAATAACTCCCGGGTCCCTATCAACTCCCGGGTCCCTTGTAACTCCCGGGGTTTGTGGAAACGTTTCAAGTAACTCCCAGGGTCCCTATCAACTCCCGGGGTCCCTTGTAACTCCTGGGGTCTCTAGTAACTCCCGGGGTCCCTAGTAACTCCCCTGTGCATTTTTATAGTACAGTAACTTTTGTTAGTACGGCCTCCTCGATACCGCGTTCATTTAACTTTACCCTGCACAAAACTTTCACGTAACTCCCGGGTCCCTATCAACTCCCGGGTCCCTTGTAACTCCCGGGGTTTGAGGCAAAGTTTGAGCTAACTCCCGGGGGGAGTTATTTGAGAAAATAGGTACCTAGTTTTTTGTTTTAAAAAAATTATTTTTATATTTTACTTTTATTTTTGAAATTTATTAAAAGTATGGTATCTCAAAAATCTTGTCCGGATATGGGAGGGTCCGGATACCGAAAAACCCGTCCGGATATGGGAGGTTCCGGATAATGGAGGTCCGGATACAAGAGGGGTTACTGTACCTACCTACTCAAATGATAACAGCATTTGTGAAGGCTTCTTATTCTATATGAGCTAAAAAACTACGGTTCAGCATAAACAGTGTCACGTCAATTATCCTTTAGACCCCACCAACTCACCTTTCATAACATTTACATTAGGTAAACATCTTACAGGTTGGACATAAATGATGTCACGTAAATTCTCCTTTAGGATCCTCCCACCCAAGGGCCATCAAATTAAAATTAGGTAAACAGCTTAGGGGTTGGGCATAAATGATGTCATTCCCGTTTAACTACACCCATGTGTCACCAAAATATTCACGTAAATTATCCTTAAGAGCGCACCAAATCACAAGAAATGAGAAAAGGGGGCGGGAGATGTTGTATTTTATTAACAAAATAAAAGTCTGAATTTAAATCTGAATGTTTCCTATTGATGAATCCAACGGAATCAAAATTATTTGTACTAATCAAATCCTGTTGTGCGATGGCGTTTGATTTTAAGAGAGTAAATAATAATAAGATTGTAAAAAACATTTAAATACGCCCGATTAAATTAAATTCAGATTTTAAATTATTACGTGGCGAACAATTGACTGCCTAGAAAAAAGTTTAAATTCAGCTTTTAAAAAATCTTTATTTTGTTCTAATAATCTACTAATCATTTTTAATTTCAGGCATCACTTAGGGTCTTCCAAAAAATCCAAAAGTCCGACTATTCATACATTTTATATGATTTAATGCATACTGTCAGTATGTATAACGATATAATACAGTTTATGTCGGTCTCCACTAATCACTCCATTTCTCTGTTTAGACCCATTTTTCTATATTTTATGTACTATTATGACCATCTCTCGCTCTTTAATATAATCCAAATCACGGTGTCCGATCTCTGCTGTCCGCTGTTGAGTACCCATATAATACATATAATAATGGTTTAATGCATAGTAACGCGCAGATACCGTAGAATATCTTTAAAGCACTGCTATCACAGAAAACTAAATATCCCAGCACCAAAATTTCACTGTATGTATCCATCACGTGCTTTCCCGTATATTTATGTGACACTTATACCTTTCTCCTGGTACTTTCTCCTTACAAGACCCAAACTCCCAACTTTACTCTTTTACCACTTCACACATCCACTTGGTTTGTGACCCAACTCTCGTTCACCTAATGTTTAACCCGTTTATATATGTAAATAACTGAATCTTACACATTCAATCTTCAGTGTGCAAGTCGATCTCTTGTCGTGACCATCTGAAGTCTCACTGGCTTTCTTTGACTACTTGTATTCTCACCTCACCCTTTTTATTTACCTGACTAGTGTCTTGTATCAGACTGGTTCTTCTCATTCATTTATCTGTTCTCAAAAACATAATCTAGTCTACACTTCCCAAAATATTGTAAAATATTTGCATATTTCACTGTTAATAAAAACTTCTAAAATATTACTCGTTCGAAATAGCCATTTCTCACTCGTGCCCTTTCTTAAATCTTTTACTACGATTCCCTAGTGCAGTGTCGGCATAATAGAGATCACACTTACAATACGTACAACTAAGTACAATACGTTAGTTGTTATATAGTTAATAGTTCGACACCAATTAACACAGCTACTATGTATTCCATTGATCCTTATTACAGGTTTGGGATCGTCCATAAGTGACATTGCAGGTAGGGTCAATGGGTAATGTATGTACTTGGCTATTTAAGACATCCAATGTTAAGAATAGACATTTATGCAATGGTTTAACTGACCACAGGAGAGTTATGCTGTACTAAAATTGGAAAGTTTCTATGAAATTATTTATCGACGACTGTAGTGGAGTTTAAGTTTTTTTGTTACGTTCTGTTACGCTGTTATAAAACCCACGTGTACGGGCACCACTCAAATCCCGTCCATTTTCACTAGCACAACTTGTAACTTAGCCCGATTTTACGGACAGTAACTGCAAGGACTTTATGCTAGCCTTCCTATATAAACAAAGATTTCCAATGATTAAAACAATTTGCTGTAAGCTCAGCATCTCTTTTAGGCCTACGGTAGGCAAATCAGGCGCTTTGCGCCGGATTTTTAAACTATAATTTAGTTTAAACATGGTCTATGTTTGTATATTGTATCCTGTTAGCCTAATTGGAAGGTATAATTTTGCTCTAATTTTGATACAATAAAAGCCTGGCTTTATGGCCGAAGGGAGTTTTGTATTTTTCCTTAATGCCTCGGCGGTTTCTTTTTAATCAATTTGAGTAAATCTATAGCCAGGAATGTAGCGTATTTACGTCTCGTTGAGATAGAGTTTTGAAGTGAGTTTTTTGGGAACAACTAAGGAGAATTAACGTCAGTCGGTCCATACGTGTCAAGAGACGTAGACGGCGTACTAATAATGCCTAGCAGGCTAACGGCTGCCTCTCTGTATAACAATATACTGCCATTCACTCGCTACTCATTGCAAAGCCCATCTGCTATTACTTTTATGATGTGTCGACGTACTTGACGTTTTTACGCGGGGTTTGGTGAACAGAGCTGAACTGTTTTTTTTTAATTTTTAACTACAATTTTACAATTTAGTAAAAAAAAGTTTTAAAACTGTTGCGATCTGCCCGAAGCGGAATATTTTAAGTTTTCATAATTAAGTTTCATTAATCATCCATCTCTTAAAATCTAATTTGCCGAATTCAATCCAAATGCGTAACAGCACTATACTATTAGTGCTTGGTTAAAATATTTTACTAAGGAATAAAATAAATTATTAACACGAATAGAGCGCAAAAAGTGATATCTACACCCGTAAACTGCTAACTGTGGTAAAAACACTATTAACACTGAACAATACGATATTCATACCGGTACATGCTATAGACCAAAAAATTACTGTCGTTAGATTTTCTAAATCTCAGCCGATACCTTGACAGAATATAATGGCCGGCCGACGGCCGACAGCTTAACTGCCATGGAGCCATGTCGTCCGCAAGGAACCCAGTCTTTCTATCTCTATTTTTGCGTTGAAGCAATTATGATCATCTCCGTTCTGAACTAAAACAAACTTCCATCAATGTAACACGTTATCCATATATCACGACTGCATAGGACGTCGGCAGGCTTATGCAAATAAAAAGAACACGACAAACCCTTTCTGAACATAAAATATTATACTGCAACTTAAATGGACTTACAAGATGTAAATATAGCAAGACTAACATTATCATACAAAATAATTTGGATATATTCTGTTTATTCAAAACCTTGATTACTGTTAATCACGACTTGAAAGCGTTTTTTAATAACAACACCATTACTGTAAACCCTGCAGTTCCAGAAAAAGGAAAAATGGATACAAAATCTCAATTAACTATACATGCCAAGGAAAACCTACACTGCTTTGCTTTGCTTAAATTTCACCAGCTTTTTAATATGATGATAAAGTTCACAATCTCTTTAAAGATACCCCTTAATTAAATAAGCAAAGATGTATACTGATAAAAGATTTTAATAGCAAAATCGGCGACTATAAAAAAGAACTAGAATGCACAGAAAATTTGAGCAGAACACGAAACTCATCAGACCCACACACCAACAAGAGCAAGGAGAAACTTTTTAGGGTAATAACACTCAAGGAGCTCATAACATTACAAGAAAGAAGACCCTCTAATCTGTACAGTAAACCGACATTTATGAAACAAAGCGGAAACAGCATTGTACATCGGTCTATATGCAACAATCGAATAAGCTACTAAATAGAAGACTTTTCAGTAATTGAGTGCTTAGAATCCGATAACCTTCCAATATTACTTAAAGCTGCACCAAGTAGACAAAACCTTATGCACTTCTAATGTTATTGAAAGTCGTGTACATTGGAAAAAGCTAAAAACTTCACAACCCCCAAAAACACTATCTACAAAACTGCAATTAAAGTTAGAATGCGAATTGAAACAAACAGTAACACAAGAAAGAACCATTGATATAAATATATTTGACAAGAATCGCAGTATTGCCAAAAAAATGTTATCTTATTTTTACACAAATATCAGAAAGACCAACTGCATAGCAGCCAATCAAGCCTATCAAGACAAAATATCGTGGACTATCTTTCCAAAAAACGAAAGCGTTCCTCAAATTTTACAAAACGAAATACATCATAGTGAGGATTCAACAAGGTACTGGAAGGCAGTAAAAATGCTTAGAGACAAAAAGCATAGCTTAAAAATTCACGACATCAATAAATCTAAGTAGAATTTATTGTTATTACTCAGAACATATTTTGCAGTGTTTGCCATGAAAGAATAAATCAAAGCAAACAACTCTAGCAAACAACAAATATCCCGGAGCGAATGTAATTGCTAATAAATAATGGCAAAACCTCGACAACGCTACCTAAAACTAAATACTTTAAATACTCAACACCAAGTCACACAAAGTCTTTGTCGTCCTTGTTTAATTACAAGCGTCTACAAAGGCATCAATAACGCAAGTAATATTTTCTAATGAAACCCCAATCTGTTTGAAAAAATACGTTTTTGACATTAACTCATTTAATAAGCTTTTTTTATTTAAATTGCTTATTCCTCTAATCTCTCAAAGTGGTTGAAGTTAAGTTAAGTAGAACACAACTAATAGTGTCTTTATTTAGGTTTTTTAATTATATTTATAAGCAATTGCAATGCTTCGACCATACATCAACAGTTTTGAATTTTTGTTGTTGCCTGTATTGCCTTATGCATAACAACTACAATTTAAACAAATAAGATACTAGAAAATTCTATTAGTAATCAGACAACACGTAACATAGCATAATTCTTTGTTTCATTTTTACAGTGGCCTCAAGAGGTTAGTCATCAATACTTCACTCAAATTCAGTGAGGTCAGTGGCTTCAGTACCATAGTTTTGGCAGATCTCCACATATTTGACTGTATGTTCGGTAAAAACTCAACGTAAAAAAAATATTTGAAACTAGAATTTGAGTAAGTAGCATCGACGTTCAAATCGTTAGCTTTTAAAAAATTTATTAGTGAAAAATCATCATGCTCATTGTCATTCGATTACCAAATACAAACGTAGTAGCTTCATTTTTCGTATTTTAGATTATACCATCCATTTACATTTAAATAAAATTCCTAATATTTCGTTTTATTTCATGATAAGCGGGACTAAAAGATTACTAATCATACAAAGACTCAAATGGTCATGCGATCAGAAATATATGCAGCAGACTAGATGATCAATCATTATTGGGTCTGATTTACAACTGGTAGTCAGAAAAATTCAAAGTAGTTGCAGTTTATGAGAGGTATCAGGAGACAAACAGTCACGTAAATCCAAACTACAAATTTAACTAGGAAGCATCACCTAGGATCTGGGAAATCAAGAATTTCTTAGATCATTAAAATTCATAGCTAATTCATAAATCAAAAAAAAATTTAATTAACTGTGTTGTGGTTTATTAAATTGCAAAAATTCTGTTTCCCAAGTAATATTTTGTTTAGGCTCCATAAGCACAATTCCTAAGGAACAGTATCACGCCTTTATACGCGCCGCGGCAGCGTAGTTTGTATCCGACAGTCACGAACTAACCGTAAAAAGGCATCTGTTTATGCTTTTTATCATTAACGTCTGTGTTTGACCTCAATAATCAATTTGTTCCGGAACTGGAAATACAGAAATTTAATAAATCATTTTTCCAACTTGGATTCTGGACATTGATTAGAGAGAACTACGCATTTCATATTTAATATATATCATATAATTATATATATATCATTTCATATAATATATTTAATTTACCACCAAAATGTCAATGGATTTAAAATATTCATGTATCTCTACGGAGAAACATTTCATACAAAATTTATCATCAAAATTTCCGAATAAACTTAAAAAACCGAACTTGAAAAAACTTTGACTAATAGCATCTTAAACTTGAGACAGGTGAGGTTGTGTGTGAAATTTAAGCCGTCTCCGACGTCATCACTAGTCAGCCAGTTCGCAAAAAATACCAAATTCAAAACTTTTAGTCTCAAATTGAAAGACAGCTATGTATTCGTGAAAGTCTTTTTCCAACCTTACATCGACTTTTTTCAAATTATACCAGCTTGAGCTGAACGGATCAATTCGCCAAAAATTCAACTTTACCAGACGGTATTCAAATTTTCCTCCTGACCGTCGTTCAAAATTTAAAGGTCAAAGTATCTACCTACGCTACGTCCATTTTAAAAAATCGTTAGAAATAAAGAAAATTTAGTATATTATTTTTACAGTTAGTTAAAACTCAAACAAACTTTAAACTGCCATTCTATGTCAAAGAAAGCCAAAAACTATCCGACGAGGAATACGCACAGTTTAAAATTTATGAGAGGTTGAAAAAAACTAAAAAAGACGAACTATAAAATGTATTGAGTAAATTCCATTCTGTATTCGCATGGAAGCCTAAGGACTTCCACGAAACAGTAAAAGACCCAATCACCGGTGCCACTGTTGAACCTACTATAAAGAAGTTGGATGCCTTTACCATGATACACACTCCTACAATCATGTCTCAAAAATTCATGGCGTAAGAAGAGTAAAACCAATAGCCGCCTTGATCCTTAATTTAACTGGTTCATTTTCAAATTTTTCGGATATAAATTTTTTTTCTAATGTGGACATGACCAATTCATATCAACAAATAGGTGTCTATAAAAGTTGTAAAAATTTGTTAGCCTATATTTACCATTTGGGAGTATTTAGGCCACTTACACTTCAATTTGAGTATCTAAATTCAGGAACATGTTTTCAACAAGTAACGAGTAAAATTTGGTTTCTACTTTTGTAAATTTTTAGCCGCTTATGTAGATAATACGAGCTTCAGAGGCTCTAGCTTTTGCCAGGTGCTCCAGAGGCTAGAACACGTTCTTTACGTCTTTCCGTCCATAATTCTTTTTGGACACTGGGTTAGCGCGGACGGCATTGGCATGTATAGTGATCGAATAAAAACTATAACAGAATATATTCCTAAAAATATGACTAAAATTGGACGGTTCATTGAAATTCATAATTTTTTCCGTCGCATGATTAATAGATACTTACATGTGGCGAGACCTCTTTTTAAACTTCTTATAAAAAATGCTCCTTTTGATTTTTATTAATCATGTCGTAATGCCATCGATCAGCTAAAATCTCTTATCACTAACGCTTTGCTCTTGGCCTTACCACAACCTGACAGTCAATTCGAAATGTTGTCAGACGCCAGTGATTATCGCGTTGAATTTTGTCTTATTTAAAATACGGGCAAAACATTTGTAGACCTTTCAACTCTCATCTACTCACGGGTCCGCAACTCAAATAGTACACTCCCAAGAACGAGTGCTACGCTATTGTCTATGGACTGAGAAACCAACATTGCCTAGTCTAAGGTCGGGTAATCCACGTCTACACTGACCATTCTGCGTTGACATCCATTCTTCAAACTTCTGCGGCAAACTCACTCCTCATTTGATGGAACTTGAAACTAAGGTCATATCAAATCAAAATTTATTACATCAAGGAATAGAATAATAAAAGGGCTAATGGTCGCAGCCGCTCTCCTCGTGATATTCCAAATCAAGATTAGAAAGAGCCAGGACCTGTAAACCACCGTCTACGTTCGTTCTCTCGAAAACCAAGAACCAATCTCATTATTAACTCATAACTAACTGAACAGTCCCGCTGCTGTGAAATGAACAGGGGCTCCTCTTTGAAGTAGTGACAAGTTTGTCTACGTCATATTTGTAGCGTTATTTGCAGTATTATATAGCAAAATTAAATGACAAGTAGGTATGTATAATATTAATTATAGTACATATAATATTGTATATACCAGGTAACAACTTCAGAAAAAAGCATTAGAAACATAAGAGCCATAGCTTGTAGGTATCATTGTAAAATCAAAGATAGGTAAGTCATTTACGAATATTGAGCTAAGTTACAGTTAACAACAGTAACCAATGTTTAACAAGTGAGTGGTACCGTAAAGAATGATACAATTAGAGAATGATACAGTAAACAATGATGATGCAAAACCAGGTAATTAAGAGTTTAATAGTATTGTTTTATAGTAACATTGTAAAATGAAATTGTAAAATAACATTGGTAAAGTAAAATGTATTATTTGTAGACATTAATTATTTTATTTCTAGTAGTTTGGCAATGTTTTTGCCACGCTTTAAAATAATGCGAGGTTCTACTTGCGTGATAGCATCTTTTAACTCTACATTGGACACTTTTTAGAGCTCATTCAAACATATTTCCTGTAATACATTACTGGGGCTAAATAAGGAAATAGTAAAAGGGTAAATTGAATAGGTGACATCCTCAGAAGTAGGAGATGGTAGAGACTTGGGGTTAGCTAGGTTATATTTGTTGAATAAATGTGTGTCAAAGAGTTTAATATGGGCAGAAACTAATTGCTTTTTGGGAGTAAGTAATGTGTTTTGATTAAGCTTTAATAACTTGATATAGGTTTCAGAAAGTAATTGCCATGGGTACCCTTTTAGCCTAAAATTATGTAGTAAGGTATTAAGCTCAGTTATTTTATTGTTAGCATACGAACTGATTTTTAAAATACGTAATCCTTGTGAGTAAGGTAAAGATTGAATTCGGTGTTTCGGGTGATTTGATTTATAATGAAGATAAAGTTGTTTAGCCAAAGGATTTTTAAGAAGTGTAGTACTATTATTATTATCATTATCCAATTTAATCGTAACATTCAGAGAAGAATTACTATCTCGGCTATAACTATGATAAAAAGATAAAACGGAATAATTAAAAGTTTTTTCAAGCCAACTATTGACATTTTCTATGTGAGTTATATCAATAAAATAAAAATGTCGTCAATAAAACGCCTGCGGAATATAAATTCGGGTTGATCTAGTATTTGTAAAAGTTCCACATAAACAGCTATATTGGCTATTGCAACGCTAGCAGAACTACCCATTGCCAACACGTACTTGTTGGTAAATGTTACTATTGTGTTGTACAAAGTGATAGTCCAATACCCAGTTCAAAAGTTTATTCAATTCATGTTTGTCTATTCCTAGGATTGGACTGTCATTTGGGTTAAAGATATTTAAAACAATATTTTTACATACTTTTGGTGGTACGTTAGGGTATAAACTATTAATATCTGTTGCAATAAAAATGTATTTACGTCCAGCTTCTTGTTTATTGTTTAAAATTAACAGAAAATGCGAGGTGTCAAATATTGAATTAGGGATTTTTTGCATTGTTAGTTAGATAATAAAATCAACGAATTTACTTAATTTGCTTATTTTTGAATTAATGGCTGAACTTATTGCTCTTTCTGGAGAAAACACTTTATTTTTTAATTCATGCTCTTCTAATTTGTAAATTTTTGGTAAATATTAAGACACACAATATTCACGTATATAAGTCATACAGGTAGTTACAGGTTGTAACAGGTATTCATATAAAAGTTAAGTATTGTATGCCTAACTTCGTAGGATAGGAAAGAATTATATTTTTACATACCATTCATCTGTGAATGAGTAAAATATGAGTAATAATATATTTGATAAGTCTATCTTCATGTCGCATTAGATGAGTATGAAATGCTGAACTAGACATAGCTGAGCTATGCACAGACATACTACATGTGAAGTATGTATGCAGCGGATGTTTATGTTTTGTCGCTGATGTTTGCGACTTCAAGTAGAATTCAAGTTCAAGTTCTATTTTCATTATCATTCTGTACAACAGACATAAACATTGACGGCAATATTCCTTATTTGTATATTGCGACCAAACACTTTATTGCTTTGATTCTTTAGAAGAATTAAACAAATGTAGAAATCACGCAATTCTCTAATTAAATAATTATTAGGACCATTCGTAAAGTATCAGAATATTTAAATTACTGTGTCTGAGTAGAACCATTAGTTTAAGGATATTAGTAAAACATGATGAAATGTATTTACTTGAAATTATAATTTGACAATTGTAAGCATGCAGTAGTCTTAGTCAAAGCCACAACACTAAGTTCATAAATTGTAATTATCGTTGTCAACCGAGTCTAATTCAGTAAGAATTGGAGAAAATCAATCGTGAACCTGTGATCAAGAGAACAATTCTTCTGAAAGTGTCTAGACTCGTTTTCATTTACCCTTTTTGCATCCCCATATATCTGCGGTGTTCGTTAGTACTGTCAGCTCATTAAAGCGCACTTACCAGTTTTTTTAATCTCGTCCATACCACTGAATTATTTTGGCCCCCACACCTAACGTGGGCGTTATCAGCACTATCCGACATGTTTACTGGTTACCTTACTTTTTCCCAGTATTTTATACAAAGGTAAAGTTTAAAACCTTACCAGAAAAATATAATTGAGCGGGTTTGTGGATAATCGGTAATAAGTTAGTTAGGGGCTTTTATCAATTAAAAGTAAATAGTACCTAATATTTTGGCTCATTAGAAAAGACACATCGGTATATTCATGAGTTTTTGTTGGTTTTTAATTAGTAGTTTTACTTAATTGCTTAATTAATTCATTATGATAACAAGTAGCATACCTAATAATAATACCTGAATTCTTATCAGCCATGGCAAGTTTCAAATGTTTTTGAAGAATTCTCTGCATTTGTTTATAATGCTTTTTCTTGAAAAATCTTGTTTTTAGAATTAAATTACTTTTTAAAAACTGTTTCTGAAACGTTATATATTCATTGAAAAAAAACATCTTGTAAAGGACAGCGCTTTGAACTATCATTATTACGTTTTTTTTATTCATGAAAAATTTGTTTCAAATTGTCATAATCATTTACATCATCTTTAGAATTGAAGAATACTTTCCATCAGATCATAGAGAGGCTCTTTGAAACGCAACTTTCAATTAGCCATGGCTTGGGTCTTTAATTTGTTACAAGGATTTTTACAAAGTTTCAATATCGTCACTAAAATGTAAGGTATTTTACACCTTGTAAGGTTGTAAATTACAGAAGGGCTTGAGTTAGTCAATAATTAAAGCTTTTAAACTTCCTTCCTATAATTGTTATTTAGCATAAAGTCTGACAGCCATAAGTCACAGTTAGTATATTTTCTATTATGAGTTACCTGGGTTTGTGAAAAATTTAGTTGAGCCGAGATTGGTTATTGTCATCGTAAAGTAAATTAAACAGGTTGGTTGTTATCGTTCATCTTTCCTTTATTCTTATCCAATTAGTCAACGAAAGTGAAAGTTTGAGTTGAGAATATTGTTTTTGGCGGTTGTTGGCTTGTTATTTGTGGTTTAAAATTCTTTATAATTTCCTGTTGTAATTTTTTCTTCTTCTTGGTTGGGTGGAGTGTGAATTGTTGCCATTGCTTCATGTGGAGGGAAGATATTCTTGTAGACGAGGTTTATTTAGTTCCTGCAGGGTTTCTGAGGTGTCAAATATTATAAGGTCATTCTTAATTTTATTGCAAATACTTTTTGCATAAAAGCAGATAGGAGGGGCAGGTAGTGCTTAAAATTTTAGTCTTCAAGCAGGTAGGGAAACTTTTATTTTGAAATTGTATTTATTTTCTTTAATTGAAATCGTTTTTACCATAGTGATATTTTCAGTATTAAGTTTGTACAAAAGTTCAATTTTTTTAATTTCAAGGTATTCCTCATAAAAACTTGATTAAAGAGATGCTAGTGTTGATTTTTAAATCTATTTATTACTGAGTGTGCGAAGAGTTTGATTGCTAAAAGCGTGACGATTTTGATTTTGTTGTCTTTTATTTGGCATCGTAATGGGATCCTTTGGGATTCGTATTAAAAAGATGAAACGTATAGTAGTAGATGCTAACAGATAGCAGGCTTGCTAACCACTACTATGATGAGTCCGAGAAAAATAAGTGACTGAAAATCTTTCTTATATAGTTACAGAATGGGACGACCGGTTTCGGTATTTTATTTGTCTTCGTCAGGCTGAAAGTAATTATATCAATTTAATATATTTGGTGTACAACAGTAAAAGTTAGTTGATTGATAGGAAATCAATTTACTAAAATTCAGTAAAAACATTGAAAGAATATGCATCATACGATTTTGACTTAACAAAACATGCAATGTGTTGTAAAGAAATTATTTTTTTAATGGTTTTTTTTCGTAATATTTGTTTTGTTAAAAATTCATCAAGAAAATTAAAAGCAGCGATATTCTGTAAATTAAGTTATAAGTTTTTTATAATATATATAATTTTTTAATAATTTTTATCAAAACGCACATTAAATAATTTAAATTTAAATAAATTAATAATTGTATGATTTAGTAATGTCGAAGACATTTAGGTAGTAATGCACACTATTAAGACCTTCTTGATCGACAATTATAGGTAGGTAACTACTTTAAAATATATAGGCTAAAACTAAGCTTTAATCGTTTTATAATTGAAACATTATTATTACAATAGGTAGAAAAGTACTTTGAAAAATTTCCACAATTAGCTTTTTAAAATTAAGGGCATTCAGCGGCATTTATAAAGAGGCAAGCTGCTCGCGCATGCGTTTTTTGCCCATCTGATGTAGTATCTTTACCGTAACGCTACCATATACACACCTAAATACTCAGGTCGCGTCAAAACATGTGTTTAAACTGTAGTAACGTGTGTGATACGTTTTGGGATTTCACCTAAGACCAGACATCTACTATTTCATATGCTACAATTTAATAAAGCAACTATTACATAAGGTAGAAGGAACTACATAATACAATAGACATTTAACGCATGCGCTGGTATTATATGACAGGGGTTCGGTCCCAAAGAGACCAACGCCGCCGAGGCCTTTATAACTCTCACTCGAGGTAACTCGCATGTCCCTAATTGCGTATGAATGCTTTTAATTAAAACAAATCTTTTTGAAAAACTTTGGCAGTACGAATAAAAAAGATTCTACACAGTATAAACTAAAAACTTATTTTTCTGACTAACATAATACATGCTTATATACGAGTATCTTCTATACAAATAACTAATTATTTGGTTCAGGTAGATGCATAATTTTTTACGATTTTAGCATAATGTAAATCAAAAGTCAACTTTTTTTAAGTCTTTTATTTCTTAATTTTACAAATATCAATGAATAAATGCAAGAGCAAGAACCTAAAAACTAATCTTTACTACTTAAATAAAGTCGTATATCTTGCCATATGAAGAAGCTGCGATATGCAAGATTACAAAGTTGTTCAGTGAAATACTGTACACGCTCCTATTTGTGCAAGTTTGACTTTGAAATATTTGTTTTAAGTGTATTAAGATAAACAGACTGTTATGCATTAGTTAAAAAATCGGAAACTGTTAAAAACTTTAAAGTTTTATTGAATGGGTTCACACAGGTTTATTAAAATGATTCTGCACATTTAATTAAAACTCAGGTCTTTGAATTGTTTTGGAATCCAGTAGGCTGTAGCAAATAAATATGTATAACCATAGATATTTTTTTCATACATTGGTATTAAAGCAATAAAAAAGTCATATAATTGGAATCAATATATATCAGAGCTCCTTGTATGCATGAACAGCTTTTTGTGCTACATGTCGTATCCACGGTTAGAAATAGGTTGACTTCCTTGTGCTGTATTAGGTAACAAAAGTGATCCAGCAACATTGTTTTCTCAGAAATTCTACAAATGTTCAAAATGCTGCAAATACCTGTTAGAATACCTATGAATTTGTTATTAATAAGTGAACATTTCAGAAGTAAGGTAATTAAAACGACCTATTTGTAACGTTTGTAACCACCTACCTTTAACATAATATTTGAACGCATATAAAAGTAAAAAATGGTATTATTAAAAACTTTGTTATATGAGCGAACTCATGTATTGCTAGGTTTACCACAAACTACTTACAAATTTAAATTAAATCTACAGATTTTGACTAATTTGAATATTTCATTGTTGTAAATTATCCCTGAAATAGCAAAAACACATTAGTAAGTTCCAAAAAAATATTTATTTGCTACAAAATACATATTTGAAACCAAATTTAATCTATACATTCCGTACGACGCATAAAATTCAACGAAACACATACATAAGTAATATGAGCAGGTACTTATTTAAATAATGATGGACTTAGTCGTCACTAAAAATACATAGGTTGCGGAAAAAGGATCTCAAGAAACATAATGCATCTAGTGTTGAATCATTAAGACGGGATCGCACTTTGGTGCAAATGTACGCGAACAAGCTAAACGCTCTTTCACTTTCAACCGAAGACAGCTTCATAGCCATCAGGCCTTTATACCACTTTTTAACAAACCCAATTCTATTTTTAGTTTTCTCCAGATGATTCATTTCTACTAATATTTTCACGGCAATTTTGTTGAAATCTTGAACTGCAATAGTTCGGTTGTCATCCTGTAGCATAGCTTCTTTGCAAAACTCTTCAAATAATTAGGCAACAATATTGGTTGCCAAACTTACAGGTTGCGGATTTTGCTCAGCCACAGTAGCAGCTTCTTGCCAATATAGTTTGGCAATGACTTTGAGCATATGAGCCTAAATGGTTCTTTTATTAGGAATTTTAAACATTTGAAATCAGTCAGTCGCAGCGTTTATCTCATCAAACTCGTTTTCTTCAAAACTAAATACGCATTATAAATAGTATTCATAAACAAAATCGCAAATTTTGTCGTCTGTAGATTCATCACGGTTATTAGGTGGTATAGCACTGTTGTACGACTCAGTAGCTAAGTAAGCAAGAGCATTCGAGTTTATGTTCCAACGACTCTGTAATCGTACATAAAGGCGACCAAGCAATTTAATAAGTAGTTTTACCTATATTGTGAAGAAAACACAAGTCTGTCACAACTAAAGGAAAGCCCTCACTTCTTGTAGTCCAGCAATCTAACAAAGATTAAGTTTCTTTGTACTACAAAAAGTTTGGATTGAACAAAGCGCTACCGCAAGTTTTCATTCAACAGTGCCAAGGTGAAAACCAATGCATCTAACAGAACACTACTGGATATACAAACGGGACCCTTCAACTAAAGGTGTTATTTATGTAGAAAAATACTCGTTCTAGGGTGATGGCATCCGATAAACTAGTGACGGAGCAACCCTAACCAAAGTAATCTAACCCAAATAATCAAACTGGTTAAAACGACAATAAAATTGCCATATGCATCTGCGTCAAATGAAGTAATTAAAATTACTAAAATAAGTAACTTTATTGAAACCTATGAGTGAAAAATAAGCTGGTATACGACCTATTAGGTTCACACTTACAAGGACAGAATATAAGAATATAATAGGTATGTTAAATAGTTTTCTATAGGATGTGGAATTTCTGTTCAGATACCTTATAAAACTTAAGCCTCCCGTAAAGTTAAAATTCTTGGTTTAGGTTCAGATTACCCGTAAAATACCAGTCAGGTAGAACCTGAATAGGAAATAACGATTCGAAAGCTCCACAAGAATCTAAACATTAAAGCAAAAGTTTCTGAAAATTAAAATTCTTTAAAATTATGTCTGCAGTTAGTTTTGGATGTAAGTAATAATTTGAAATTGTGTTACCTTTTAATTTACACAAAATAAGTTGAAATTATTATTAAGTGACACCAAGGATGTCAACATACCCTTGTTTTAGAAGTATTTCTGGCTTAGTTTCGACCACATGAAATTCAGGCCAACATCATCAAGTTCTAATGGTACCGTAAATTGAGAGCCAGATACTGAATATTCTTTCAAGGAAACATAAGACGTGGAAGTATAGTACGCATCCCCCTTTACGTCTCTAGCTAACTCGCACCTTCATGCTGAGAGCTCTGCCATGAAGAGACCAAAATTAAAAGAAAATGAGGCTTTCAAAACTAAAAGTAAATTTAGCAGTAAGATTAGAGAATGCCCTAACTATTAGAAACATTCCGTTACTAGTGCCATTCGTCACATTCTTGCTGCTTTTAAACCTCAGTAAAAAAAAGAATTCGACAGTGAGGAAACTGCAGTAGACAACACCGTTTCCAATTCTGTAGATATAAGCAGGATCTGCAAATGAGAGATCAAATCTACTACAAAAATTAAAAGTACTTCGTACCAAACTTTTTAGTAGTTGCAGATCCAGAATTACAAGGTAGGTTAAATTAGGCAAGTTACCAAAGCCAATTTCGTTCAGAACTTGACTTTCAAATTTTAAAAGGTATAAATAACTTTTACAGAGTTTGAGAAATAAAATAATTAATTCTTTGGAACAATCTTGATTTTACTTGTAAAATGACCTTTGCAAAAGCAAAGTAAACGTAAAAGAAAGTGACAAGTGAAAGCATAAATGAATAGGTCTCTAATTGTTTCTCCTAAACTCTTAATATTTTTATACAGATGCAGTCTGGAAATGATCAAGAAGATTCATCTACTCCTTCAGCTTCGAGCAAACATCAAATTGAGAATAAATCTGGCTCAAAAATTGAACCAGACTTCAAACTGAAAGTAGAGGCTAAACCCACAACAAAAGATATTATGAACTCTTTAATGTCAATAAAAAGTAAAGACGTAAAAATAAAGGTGGAAGTCAAAGTGAAGGCGAAAACTGAAAAAAATGTTAAAGTGCATGTCAGAGCCAGTTAACAACAAAATCTCAACAAACCAGCAGTTCCGCTTCAGGATCACGAAAAAGAAATAATCCAAGAGGAATTACTGCCGAATCCCCTTCAGAATTGCAAAGGCGTAAATGTCCAAGGGGAACAAGCTACGACCCCAAGGACTGGAATCGTAGTCAAACGCCAAGTCAGAGCAAAATACGCCGATCCTCTCACGAAATGCCAAGTTTACGATAAGATGAGATTAAGGCATCCAAGGTACCCAAGTTCCCTTGGTCGTCCGCCAAAAATACAATTTGTGGTACGTATAACTTAGCTACGGGAACTAGAAGCCGTACATCTAAGTAATAATAGGCCCGAGCTGCCAAGTAACGAAAGTGCCAACCGTCCACGCAACATCAGCCCCGGACGCCCTTGCATCATTGGATATTCAGGTCCAAAATTTAATCTTTCAGAGAAAAGATGGACCATTCAGCAGCGCAAGATTCCTCTCCCGTCGCCTACTGTTCAACATACACGGGACCATATCCAAACACATTAGAAACCCAAGCTGTGATTCCAGCAGTGCTTCCAATTGTTGAAACTGCCCGAAATTCTTTGAAGAAATCTTTCAACCCCTGGACCATCAAAAGCTCAGAACGAGGAAGTTTCTCAGCCTGCTCCAAGACAAATGGACCCACTGCCTCAGAAAACACATCCCAGCCTCAATCAGGCAGAGTTGGCCAGGGCAGGGATCGCCGTCACTCAGTTTAAGTGGACGTACATGGAAATTATAAACACTCATAATGTGGTCATTGCTAAAGAAATCGAAAAGAACGTCATAAATGGCTTCACTCTGATCATAGCCCTGGGTTATCATAATCCAAGAGACTTTTTTCATTAAAGATAATCATTCTACGACACTATCAGGGTAAAGGTGAATCTCATCAATGATGCACTACTGACTCATTTCTATGAACAAGTAATGTTTGAGCTCCCTCCGAAATACCGGATCCAAGGACCACTCTATTGAAAAAATGAACCTCTTATTTACTTCTAGGAATTAATCCTCTTTCAAATTATAAAAACTACAGTGAGAATTAATATGAATTAAAAGCTGAGAAATCAGTGAAATCTCCGTTATAATCCTAAGAATTAAAAATCTTACGTTAAAACTCAAGTTTAATTTTCTTATTTTTATTATGATATAAAACTAAAAATAAATTTTATTCTAAAACTTACTTGCATGGCAAAATCACCCCCAAGAAAAATTTTGTCAGGACTTCAGTAGAAAATATATTTACACAAGCAAAATTTTCCGTATTTAATGTCCTAAAAGTGGAAAAGTATGCTTAAAATAGAAGACATCAAAAGGAGCCATGTACTTTAGTTGAGCATTAATTTACCTCTTATTATCATATCACATTATTAAATTTCTTGTTTTACCTGAATCAATTTGTTAAAATGATGCAATGACGGGATAATAATAGCATGCCATTCTTATGCCAAATTTTAGAAATAAAGCTAATAAATTTATAATTTTCAAAAATTACGTGACTGACTGAACTTTCAATCAGGACAGGAAGGGGAACGTCGGCCGTCCACATGCTCCGTTAACATCGCACGGCCGTGCAACCTCCCTTTTCCTTCTGTGTACAGGGCTCAAAGTCGGGACCAGGCCAAACAAAATTCACTCGCTAAACTCCGGTACCGAGCCACAGTCGCACTGGAAATCATCCAAACTAATTTACACTCAAGTAGTAAATAGCATAAACCTTAGGTACAGTTTACGAAAAATCAGAAAGTATTAAGATGAGCTGCGCACCTCTTTCTTTTCCTACATAAGTCAGTTCACTTTGTGACACGTATATAATTTAAATAAAATATTCTACAAACCGATCCGACGAACTTATCTATACAAAAGCAAAAGCGACCTACCGCATTCCTGTACATAGCTCACACTACAAGAATCGAACACCGTGTGTTTTGAACTTTTTTCCTGTGAAAAGAGGTTTAAAAAGTGAATGGATAGTAACTTAATTTCAATCTGCGTTTACTACATCTCGCCAATAAAGAAAAAGCTCTGATCTTCCTTTTGTGTACATAAACTGTGTATACTTTCACTACAGTTCCGGTACTTCATCCATAGCAAAAGAGTATTTCCTACTTTAGTACCTTTTAGGGTTTCGTGTCGTGTGTGTTACGTTCCTACTTATATCTCGTTTTAAGTTGCGTAGAAAATTTGTTATCCAACAGTGTTTATATATATTTTTAGTCTTATATATTCGATTTATTTGATCTTTGATCAAATTGTCAATAAAAACTTTGTAGAAATTTAACAATGTTGTATAGGCTGTCGCCAAATCGACCTAATGAATAAATTAATTTAATTGATAAATTTAATATTCGATTAACAGTGCAATTAACAATGTTCATGCGTTCATTTTTGTGTCTGTGTGTTATTGCAACAAAACACATCTTTCTTCTCGTCGTCCGCCGAGTCGGAGCATCACGGGATTTCAGAAATCATATAACACGACCTGCGACTCTAAAATCAATTTCTAGAAATTCTTAAAGCCCGTCGTGCGGGTATTGTTATCGACAATTGTGACAAATTACATGAACTTGTCAACGACTAATATTGTGTAACGTTTGATGTAAACGCGCCTAGTAATACAGTGCTACAGACGCTAAGCATTTAATATAATGTACTGCCCTGTCAGACTTAAAATATTCTACAAACCAATCCAAGAAACTTATCTATACAAAAGCAGAAGCAACTAACCGCATTTCTGTACATTGGGTTGTTTCTAGAAATAAGCCTTAAGTTTTGATAAGGTAAGGTTACGTTGACTGCTACTCCGTTTAAGTAGCTTGTCGATTTTGCGATGTTGAAAAAAGCAACAAATATAGCCTAAAATCTTATGATTTTAAGCTTTGTTCAAAAAACATTTTGCCTACTTAAAAAATTAGTGTAAGGCTTTTAGTTAGGTTAGGTACTGCTACTCTTTTGAAGTAGCTTTTCAATGTTGTGAGGTTGAAACAAGCAACAAATACGGCTCAAATTCATTAAGCTTATGATAAAATCCTGTTTTGTAAGATTTTTAAACACTACCTATAAACCCCATCAGAGTAGCTCACCTACTCTCTGCTCCTGGTCCTGGCGGAATTCTTGTTAGATAGGTAAAACCCGCATTTTAGACATTAAAAATAATACTATCTATAATTATTTCCTACATGCTACAGCACGACATGGTCCAAAATTTCATAAAAGAGGCCAGGACTGTACTAATTTACAAATCCGGGAATAACAAAAATTCCAAAAACTGGCATTCAGCAGCAGCTAGCAGCTAGCTCTATATCACGCTGTATTACAGAAAAAGTACTACCAAGAATTACTTGGATATATTTCGCCAAATAAAAATCAGAGAGGCTTCACTAATCAGGCTTTAACTTTAATCAACACAACTTTACTTAACGAATGTGTTAAGAAAGCTAAACTGGAACAAACGGACTTCACCATTATTTTTAGTGAAATTTCTTAAGTATTTAATAGTATTGGGAATGTTTTAGCAAGTTGATAATTTATTCATTTAGTCGATTTGGCGTCAGCGCCTACAATATTAGGTTCTTACAAAGTGGTTATTTAAAAATTGATCACAAATTGATTAAACATCCTAGGTAATTAATAATAAATTTTTAATAAAACATGTCTTGTGTATGTCTTGCTTAATTAATCTGTAATAAAAAAAGTGTTAAAAGTTGCGTTTTTAAAAATAATCTTGTTATTTAAGTGCAATGCAGCATTCAGTTTAGATTGCATAGGTCTCATTTCTATAAATACATAAGTAATAAATAAGTATAATTTTCTATAGTAGGTTGTGTGGTATTGCGAGTGGTTGAGACGCGATTGAGGAAGGAAGTAGTTATGCTTCTTCAGTACAGCTGAGGTAGAAGTTTTGAATTCTTAGAGCCTCGTCCCAGAAAATATAGAGTTGTACAAATCCATGTGCGTTATTGTAGCAGCTAAAAATTATCATTGTAATGTCTTGTCTTGCTGTTATGCTGGTGACTAGCTTCTTAAGACATTTCGTCTAAGGGGGTTTGTAATGTGGGCAGTCAAGCATGATATAAAAGATATCCTCTACTTATTTTCCACATATATGCCAATTTCTCTTTTCTGTTCTTCACTAGCTTGTTGATTCTATTAAAGCGAGTTGCTTATTTCCTTAGTACAATTCTAGAAAATCCAGTTTTTAGTTATAGTTTAAACTTTTTCATGTTTTTAAAGATCTTCTAAAGCTTTGCATCCACAAAACACTGTTTGGCTTAAATTATCTAGTTATAGCGATGGTCTAATCAAATAGGCTTCACTAATCAGGCTGGAACATAAATCAACACAACTTTAATAAAAATATGTCTTAAAAAACCAAAACAGGAGAAAACGGACTGTACTATTATTTTTGGTGACATTTCTCAAGCGTTTAGTAGTAATAGGCATGCTCACATGTTTAGCAAATTAAATATAAACCAGTTCCAACTAGTCTCAAAAACTTGACTGTAACTTACCTGCTGGTAATTTTACACGAATTACTACAATTCAAGACAAAACTGGACCTATTAAATTTAAAAGAGGTGTAATGCAAGGTAGGCCGATGTCACCGTTTTTATTGTTTATTTCAATTAATTGTATGATTAAGGAACTAAGCTTGAAAGAAGTTTCTGACAAGTTTGTCTTTTGTCTCCACCTACTCCACTAAATCGTGTCAAATAGAGAATTTGCAGATGATACTGGATTTATTGGTAATTCCCGTAACTCTGCAATCGAGCTTTACTAGCAAAGCACCACATCATTAGCTCAAATTAGTCTACTTATGAATCTACTAAAACGTGCTCGCATCAGTGTGGTGATAGGTGAGCTTTGCCGGATTCCACTAGAGGTAGCTTTAAATACATTCATTAACTGCATGGAAAAGAATGACACTATTAAGTATTTAGGAGTTACGTTTTGTGATGAAATAGTGTTTGATGAAGTTAAATGTGCTAAAAAATTTAATAGCAAAATTAAGAAGTAAGTATCTGTCCCTATGCTTAGGCAAGGCCAGAAATTAAAGGTTTTGAGACTACCTTAATTTTTTAATTTCAAAATGCGCTGCTGAGAAAACTAACTTCTAAATTTCTTAATGCAATTATTATTATAATTCGAAGTGCTACTAACGAAATGATAATTCTGCCTTCTTGTACTCCAAATAACATGTTGTATTCTAGTCCTAAGGTTAAGAGTTTAGAACTCGTAAGCTAAGTGGCAAGCAGGCTTACAGAATTTTAATGCAGTTGGAATCCTATTATCAAAGCATCTTTTAGTTTAAAAGGTTAGAGACTTGGATGGTGAACGAACAGAATGCTTGGATTTCCTAAACATCCCTGACAATGTAAGAGACAGTATGGAGACGATACGTGGTAAAAAAAATTAAATTCATTCGTGACTATTTGCGATTACTCGAGTTTGGGAATTAGTGCAAACTTCCGCAGAAAGGCCAGGGTTTTATTTAGTTTAAAGCATGTCCTTATACGAACAAATGGATTCATTCGAAAAATGGGCTTTTTCTTCCGAATGGGTCAATGCAGTTAAAATGGTAGCAAATGTTATGTCTGTCAATGCCACCCCAAGACCCGATCATAGATCATTTTGCTGCCGCCACGGTTGCAGTGAATCGGAAACACTAGGTCATATCCTTGGATCTTGTCCCCGAGGGGAAGTGATACGTAATAGTAGGCATTATGCTGTGAGGCGCTTACTTGCTGAAGCCATGATCAAATCAGGTTGCAAGGTTCTTTAAGAAGCGGAGTGTACTGGAGTTGGCTCAAAACGCGTTGATATTATAGACTACTATCAGGATTCGCGAAAAGAATTTATTCTTGATCCTACTGTTAAAATGGAACAGAATGACGACAATCAAGCAGAATCAGTGAATCAGGAGAAAAATCTTATTATGAACCATGCAATCCGTATTTTCCAGCAAAATTAAGCCTTGACGATATCCAGGTCATTGGGCTTTACGTTGGTGCTAGAGTTACAATTTCCCAGTTCTTTGTGGACTTTTTGAAGTCTCAGTGTTTACCTGTTACGCTTATTGTAGATATTGTAACGCCAGTCCTATAGAAATTGGTACAAATTTGTGTTCATCACCAGCATTAGCTAATTTGTTCTATTTAAAGTTTAAACAACCATGAATCACATAATTATGTATAACAAAAGTATGTCCCGTATACTTAGTCTTTGGGCTATCCTTATTGGAGGACAGTGTCAAGTTTATTTTTATTGAATAAAGTTGTCTATCTCCTTAAAAATAAAACTAGTAAAAGGTATTTTTATTTATGAAATCAAAGTGCCGCAATATTTATGATTTAAACCGATTGTCTGAAACCACGACATTTGGCCTTTTGGTCGACCTCTGACCAGGAGCCAGGACTGCACTGGTGAAACTACGAAATATAACATCTAAACAAACACATGCAATTCATAATTGGTCACGAAATTACGATATTTCAGCAGTTACAAATAAACGTCACTGTCAGATTACGTACGACAATGACTGAAATTCAAACAAAACGAAAATCTTCTTGCGGAGCAGCTGGCTGATCTTGTACAACGAAAAACTCAAAATTACAATGTGACTTTTAAAGTTGGTCTAGACAAAATAAAAGTGAAATGATTATTTTAAATGCCGCATCGCCGGTTTTGGAGTAACAATTAGAGGACAAGTGAGAAATTGCAGCATTTATCGGAGTTAGGGATGCCAGACGTCCTGATTTAGGCTTTAATGTCCTGAGTCCTGCCTAGGCCTTAATCAGGACGCAAATTGCCATGAATTGGACATAATTGTATTTTTGTACTAAAATATTGCACTTTTGTCTAATTGCTGCACAAAATTAAAACTCAAGTCATTGTTGCGCACTCTATTTTCAAATAGAAGTTGCATATTATGTTCATAGTGTAAGTACATACTTCCATTTTCAAAAATAAATTTTGCGCGGCAATCGTAGCCTTCGAACTTCGAATGTCGTATTTACGTTTGAGTGCTTTTTGTCCGTAGTCACTAGCAGTAATAATTGCAGGTCAGGGATTTTTAAGTATTTGTCTTCAGGTTACTTATTTAAGAAGAATTTCGGAATTTTTTAAGTGTTACTACTAGTCAGTGGACATGTCTTAGATTTAAATACTTTCGTAATTCAACTACGATAGCAAAGTTATATTTTGATCTGACAGATAAAGATTGAATTACGTAATGATTGTAGTAAGCTAAGGCCATCAATAATTTACGAGGATAGGCCATCGATAAGGAATTTTTTTAACGAGCATAACCCTTCCAAACCATAAGCGAGATTTTCAAGATATATGAATTCATTCAAAAAAAGCGTAAAAAAACTTGAAATGGCTTAGTAACATGGGGAGTTTCGCTCGATGAAATATTTTTTCGAAAACACAAAAAAGGCCTAACAATGATTTTTCATTCTATTTTACATTTTTTTTAAATCCTTTTAGGCAAAATTTTTGGAAATTGTGTATGAAAACCCATTTTAAAGTGTTCTCAATTCAAAACCAATGAACATGAACAACAGTAGGTGCTTATAAAACAATATTGTAAATGGTTTTTCATACAAAATTTAGTAATTCAAAAAAGTAGTATTTGACTTTAAGAAGATTTTACATTTGATAAGTAAACAAATATTCTTTAGTATATATACAACTTTATTCAAAAATAAACTTGACACTGTTATCCAATGAGAATAGCCTAAAGACTCAGTATAAAGGACATATTTTAATAGTTTCTATGCTTAATTACAGTATAATGATTATGCATGACGTAATATAACGGAGGAGCGGAGAGAGGGGAGAAGGTCAGAGTGCTTTATGGAAAAATGTCTTGATTTGAGATCTTGGAAATCTGGCATTCCTAGCCAGAATTCCTGATTTAATGGGGACTGTCCTGATTTGGACTACGATGTCCTGTGTCCTGCATAGGTCTTAATCAGGATGCAAATAGTAAATAGTAGTCCAGATTTAGACAGGATCGTTAATGGTTGTCTTCAAAAGGCTAAGCGGGAAAAACTGGATTGCTGTGTGGTGTTCTTAAATGTCAGTAAAGCTTTTGAGGAAACATCGAACTCTCATACCTCCAGTACTCCTAAATCAAAGTTAATTCCATCTAAACTTCGATCACTTATTTTGAGTTTAATGGTTGACAATAAGGCTCAAATTCAAACGCGCAAAGGTATGTCCTAACCTATTATGGTTAAAAAGGGGGGTTTTCAAGGTTCACCACTTTCGCCCCAATTATTTGATATTTCAATCCATCATGTCATGAAAGAACTGAATGAGAGGGAAGTGAGTGATACATAAGGATTTTATCTTCACAATGATGTGCCTAAGGTAGGTGGTAGGGGTTTTGCAGATGATGTAGCGTTAGTGTCTTATTCTGTTCACGGAGCACGTGAATTGGCCAAAATTGTCATTCCTAACTTTAATAAACTAGGATATGAAATTAACATCAACAAGTGCAAAGTAATCAATATCGAGAAAGGCAAGCTGTGTGCAGATAATAAATTGCATACGAAATTTCTGGAAGACTTGTTTACAATTATTAGCAGCGCAGTTAAAGATATCCTTGCAATACCGCATGATTCTCTAAACGCTTTATTATACACCTCTAAACGTGTAGAGGACTCTAAATAATGCGATCTACGTTGAAGGCATTCATTCAGCATTACAACATCTGTGTTGTACGTTTAAGCTGCGAAGAATGAAGTACAAGCTAAGTTTGATTTTTGTCCAGAAACAAAGCCGGGAAAATTTTTACGGAAGGTTTTGAGAAATCAAGAATATGATCAATGGTGTTCGTTTTCTTCTCGGGGACAGGGTGTGAAGTTGTTCAAAGAATGTCCGTATGGCAATCGGTCTATTTTTGATAAGTGTGGTTTTACGTCTTCATAATGGTTAAATGCTTTAAAATGCCCGCTAATGTATATCCTGTTAAAGCTATTCCAGGTCGTTGACTAGAATCATCCCTTTGCAGGCACTGCAAAGGTAAAGAAACCCTCGCTCATTTTCTAGGAAAATGTCACGTGGGAAGTTTACTCAGGACCAGTAGACATCATGACGTCAGATCTATCATTGCTACCCATTTAAGAACGCTCGCATGTATTGTGCATAAGGAAATGTCTGATGGTGCTTCAAAAAGAATAGATATTATATGCTGGCAGATTTGAAGACAAGGTATATTCTGGACCCAACAATACGTATGGAGCAGTCTTTAACGCAAGTAGAGGAAGTGAATATTAAAAAACAGGCTTATTAAAACCCATTCATTCCTTACTTCATAGATAAATACCAATTGAAGAATTTGGAAGTGGTTGGACTTCTTTCTGAAGCCAGCGGAACTATAACTGGTTTGTTTGAATCATTTCGTAAAGAAATGCGCCTTCCTTTAAGAATGATAAAAGAAATAGTAGTTGCTACAATTAGAAGATCCTGCTGAATCGCTCATAATCATTTATATAATATGAATTTGTCTCATAGCTAATGTTAAATTGTTGATTTATATCTTTTCATTTAAAAATCATAATTAGTTTTGAAAGACGTTTTTTGTTCTTACTGTGTCTAAATGGCAAGCGTAATATTGACGCTAGTTGTAAATAAATATTTACTCGCTCTCTCTTTTGTACTTAAATAATAAAATTCTGTAAAAAGTTAAAACTCGGGTCATTGTTGCGCACTGTATTCTCCCACATAGAAGTTGCATATGCTCGTACAGTGTTTTACTTCTATTTGCAAAAATGAATTTTGAGAAATTTTTTCTCTAGAAAAAGAGCTCAAGACCTCAAATAGTGGAGGAACCTCGAGCCTCTGTGAAATAATAGTGATACTGGGCTTACAAGAGATGACATCTCAAATCCTTAGGGATTCTACCTAGAAACGAAATATTATTATTATATTATTGAAGGAAAATTTGAGTGTAAGTACCTGTCAGTGGGTATGCTTCAGATTTAAATACGTTAGTTCTTCAATTTTGATAGCAAAGGCATATTTTCATCTGAAAAATAACGATTTGATTACGTAATATTTGTAATAAGTTGAAGCCGTTAATCATTTTCCTGCTTTTTTCGCTGATTTGGACGGATAGAGAATTATGTTAAGTACAAGATTTCAAAAATTCCTGCCAGAACGTGACCGTATTATTTTAAACTGGAATGGGGTTTTTATCTCAAGAACCAGAAGACGTCCATATAACTATTAAATTATTTTTTTAAACAGACAAGGACGACAAAGACGACGAATACAATATTTGAAAAATGTATGTGCATTTGTTTTTGCATACTTTTAAGTCATAAACAAATCAATAAAAAGTCTTGTGCGAAATTCTTAAACAGTTGTTACTTAGTACTTTAAAATGCTAAACAGTAAAAATACTATTGAAAACTGTAGTTATTTTTTTATACCTATGCTACAAAAACCACACGCATGAACAAACGGTTAAAAGTTCGAATTTAAGATTGAAGAATTTCACTCAAGGCTTTTTAATTAAATTGAAAAACTTTGAATACTCACTAGAGTGACAAAAATTACCATCAAAAAGAGAATTTTGGACTCAAAGCGCCCAATAGCGTTTGGTGAACTTACAAATGTGATAAATATATGTTCATTATGTTTATATTAATATATAAACCACACATTGAAGCTCTTAATGTTGAAAACACAATTATTCATAATAAGGATGAAATTTCAAAAGAATTGGCACAAGCATTTGTAATTCCAGCCAATCGTTTCGACAGTGAAATTATAAATTATTAAAGGCAATTAGTCAGTGAAGAAAATGAGACAGTTATAATCTCTCGTGATGACGTCGAATCGGCTGCTCTGGGAATCAACAACAGATCTTTAAACTCGTCTGATATTGTTACTGCATTTATATTCTTTAATTGTATTGCATCTTTAGCAACACCTACGGCAGCGCTATTTAATTTATGTTTACGTCGCAGTAAGTTTCCATCTACTCTTAAGTGCGCCACTATTAGCCCAATACTAAAGAAAGGAGGCAGTAAATTAGACTCAAAGAGCTATCGCCCAATCTCAAATCTACCATTTATTAGAAAACTGGTTGAGCGGATAATACACTCGTGTCTTTTAGAAAAATGTGAAATAATACTTTGTGACAATCAGCACGGATTTTGAAAGGATCGATCGTGTCAATCTGCAGTACAAGTTGTAACGCAAGACGTGTTCAATAAATTGGACCTCAGAAAAGGAAAAACCGCTGCCGTATTTATAGACTATACTAAAGCCTTTGACACAGTGCCACATCTTCCACTCCTAACAAAGTTAAAACTACAAAACGATGTACATACTTGTATTTTAAAGTTATTATGTAGTTATTTTATAAACCGAAAGTTTAAAATGATACTAGGTACCTACATATCGTATGAGTATTTTTTAAATTGTGGTGTCCCCCAAGGCTCAATACTGGGCCCAACGCTATTTATCTTATACATTAATAACATCTGTGCTATTCAATCTGTTATGCAATTTTGTAAATGTGTACTATATGCAGACGACGTAGTACTTTACTGTGACGGCGATGACTGCGAAGAAATGCTTGCCAAATTAAAAACTGCACTAGAGAATATAGAAGAATGGTGCACTGAAACCAATCTACGAATAAACTACACCAAGACCAAGTTTATGATTTTTCATAAAGCTCAGGACCGTTCTATTTCCAATAATTTGACATTATCTTGTAAAGGTAATGATATAGAAAGGGTGCATACCTTCCGTTACGTAGGTGTAATTTTGGATGCAAATCTTACATTTAAACCCTATCTGGAAACTGTTAAAAAGAAAGTAATGGTAAATATCATCTTGTTACATCGCATGAAACCATATATTTCGTTTGATATGTTTAAATTATTGTTAAACCCACATCTATACTCACATATAGACTACTGCCTTACTACATGGGCATGCCAGAATCATAGGGATTATGTACTGCTGCTGGATAAAATTCATAGACTTATTTATTCGTACTTCTATAAAATTAATTTAAGTGATACCAAGAAATATTTAAAACGTTATAGTAGGGGTAAATTTTGCTTATGAGTGTTTTTTGCTTGAAAAATGTAACGTACTCTCTGTTGCAGAGAGAATTAAAATGTATAGCGCTGTGCAATTATTTGAGTATTTAAAATTCGGTTCTAAATGTGACAAATATAATGAACTGTATAAATGTGAATTTAATGTAATTAATTTGTTACACAAAAATACAATAAAGCCCATTCCTAGTACGGAAACATGGAAAAGAAGTGTTATGGCAAGATTTACATGTTTGTGGAACTCCCTACCTAATGAACTTCGGGACCTTGAATTGACAAACTATCGTGAACGTATTTCTAAATATTTATTAAACCTGCGACTACAATCTGCTTTTTGAATTTTTATGTTAATTTTAATTAGTTATGATATTATTATTGATTCTATCTCTTTTTCCTCTTGTTGTCCGGTTCTGTAAATCATTGGTTCAATTCGATGTAAACTCTGACAACTGAATAAAGTCAATACAATACAATACAATACAATAAATATTCTTCAATTAGAGCTGACTATCATTCAACTGTTCGAAGGATTTAGCTTAATGATACTTTACTGCAGACAAAAAATGCGTTGAAATATACAAAAAGTTTCTTGTAAACAAAATCCTCTTGCGTGAAGCACAGTCATCTAAGAAATACAAAAATAGCTGTTAAACAGCGGCGGATCTAGAATTTTTTCTGAGGAAGAGCGAATGACCACCTGGGGGAGCTAACAATGCTAAGCCGCCATATTTAAAATAGACGCGTCTATCTTTGCAATGTTGAAAAATTTCCTTCTGCGGGGGGGGGTCCCTGACCCCCCCCCCCCTTCTGGATATGCAGTTTGCAGTTGCTGTTAAATATGAGTGTTTAGTGATAGAATTGTTATTTGAACGTTTAAAAATAATAAAGTAGTGTATTAGAAGTACTAAAATAAAAAGTAAGTACTTCAATTTTGATTTTATATTTTTTTGGTAATGTGTCCTGATTTTGACCTTTTCGAATCTGGCATCCCTATATTGTATTGTATTAATATATATATATATATGTAGCAGTATTGTATTTTCGACCCATTAGGTTATTGTATTGTATTAAAGGAGTATAGAGGCATTCGGACCTATCATCCATGGCCTCACTCTTTTCTTAAAGTTTTGCTATATGATTCGAAGGTCCCGCGATAGAGTATGGAACTAGATAGCATTGGGCTTCTCATCACTTGACTTAATGGTACGAAGGAAAGAAGATAGGATAGAAATGAAAGCCATCTAATTGAATATTACGGCTGTTAAAGATTGCGGTATAAGGTTAATGCCCTGTCGGCTTTGAAACTATTTGAGATAAGATCTCAGGCTCAGTATATTGAACATCCCCGTATATGCAAAAGCGAGAACCACCTCAATAGTTCATAAACAGTATCTGTTCACCGCACCCCGCACAGTTACGTCAAGTGTATGGGACACAGCATGACAGTGAGTGGAGACTTGTAGTAGGGTAGAAGAGAATGGTCTGCTTAACTATATTGCAACTATACCTAAGTACGAGGAAACAGCTGCTGGTCTGCTGGACAGCCATTTTCATACGACCGTCTATGTCTCATATGCACATATGAACGGCCGTATACTGAGTCCCCTTAGTTGCTCAAGAAAAACTCTCAAACCCCCCCTCCCCACCAAGCCCTTCCACAACACTAACTTCTGCGCAACCTGACGTAAAAGCACTACCTGACTAAGGATTCTCTCATACGGTTCAAAAAGAAACGTCGAGATATCGAGGACAGAGCACTGCTCCCCTCGGCCACAAAGTCAGGCTAGTGAGTCTCAAAAGGCTAAGGTCAAAAGGCTAAGGCGCCATATTTAAAATAGACGCTTCTATCTCTGCAATGTTGAAAACATTCCTTCTGCGGGGGGGGGGTCCCTGACCCCCCCCCCCCCTTCTGGATATGCAGTTTGCAGTTGCTGTTAAATATGAGTGTTTAGTGATGGAATTGTTATTTGAACGTTTAAAAATAATAAAAGTAGTGTATTAGAAGTACTAAAATAAAAAGTAAGTAGTAGGGGAGTGCGTATGTGTGATCGGGTTCATTTTTTTTCAACTTTGAAAATCTGTAACTTTTTTTGTACTTCCTCCAAATTCACTGTTTATGTACTCAAACACTAGCCAGTTCATTCTCTATGTACCCTTAAAATATCAAACCGATAAACTGAAAATTCGAAGACTTGTACCAAATTGTATGAAATAACTTCGATAATTTTCGAAATTACAAAAATGCTGTTTATGTGATCACCGTGTCCCAAAATGTGATCATGTTAAAATTGCATTAATATTACAGTAAAAGTGAGTGCCTTTTATGTGATCACTCTAGAAAACTTTCAGATAAGATGGAAAATGAAAGATAATGCGATATTAGGTTCCATTTATGAGAGTTTAAATAACACTACATGCGTAAAATACAAAATCACATGTTTTTGGGGTGGTCTGCAAATGGCGTCACAAAATTAATGACATTTTGTCCCACCACTATTTTATCATTTTAGGGGTTGCCCATAAATGATGTCATCGAAATATCTCCATTTCTACAACCTTATGATTACCCTGTCATCAACCGAACCATTGTGTAAAATAGATGGATATCTTTAACATAAGTTGTCATCAAGATCCTAGCTGACCCACTAACTGTACCCCTGACATCATTTACGGATGATCTCTTACCATTGAGTAAGCGACTATTTTAAAATGGAATGTCATTAGTCATCAATATCTGGCTAGACCAGCTGACCCGAACGATGACATTCTTTGAGGACGATTTTTAAGGGATTACCCATAAATGATTTCATCATCTTGGTGGGTATAAATAAAATAAACGAGAATTCGGCATATGCAACATGTAATAACAGCAATTGCGTAAATGATCGAGGAATTCCTGCTGAACTAGTGGATTTGTCTTGAGCTACACACCACATTAATGCTAACGATACACTGAATTTTAATACCCACCCATTTTTCTAATTTACAAGAAATCAAAATTTACTGTAAGGGATGGTTCATAAATAATGTCACCCAAATTAAAACTTTATCAGGACATAACCCATTCACCTCTATGTCATGATTTTCATGACATCAACATTACTTAAACCGCTATATGTAATATGTCTTCAAAATCTGACTGGACCCACACCCATCCGGACGACATCATTTATGGACGATCCCTAATGATGTAAAACAGCATTGTCAACTTATTTTAATAAGCTGTTTGATATGATTCGATGCTTTTAGCCATCTGCAGATCTGATCACATTTAGAGCTCATAGAATGATCACATTATAGCACAACTCCCGGATTTGACACTTTGACCTTTCATCTATTTTAGTGGGAACTCTCCGTACGAAAATCTCAAACAGTATCTTCAACTAGTTGGTAATGAATGTATCAATCACGTTGCACACGTTGTTTAATTCTAAAATGTACAACACTAGAAATTTTGAAATTTGAAAACTCGGAAAAAAATTCGTTATTCTGATATTCGAACTTCGACGATTTTACTCTGCCCAGGTTTTCAAAGTTTCGCACCCTAAATTATACTGTCGTTAGTTAAGAGTACAAGCTATCATTACCGGCTAGTAAAGGATTTCTGATGCAGCTTGTGCTTTAGCACCAGCAACTGATCACACTTAAGGCATGATCACATATACGCACTCTACTGCTACTTTAATTTTGATTTTATATTTTTGTGGTAATGTGTCCTGATTTTGACCTTTTCAAATCTGGCATCCCTATATCGAAGAGGGCGATGGAATTTCGCTACAGAATTTTAATAATCGCGATATTTTCACGCTATTCGTTAGTGCACATGATTTCAAAATACATAGTTGTATATGATGCCTTAAAATGATGACTTTTAGATGCTGGCCAAACATCTATTGAAATGGTTTTGTTTGTCTGTCTGTCTGTCCGTTTGTTGGTCCTGCTCAACAGGTCTCAGTTTTTAACTGATTCCTTTCAAACTACTTGTAAACTCTCAACAATGCGAACGAGAGGTGCCCAATTGTTTTTAAGGAAGATCGGATCACCCAGTTATCCACTTTTAACAGTTGAGTGGGCCCACGTCAAAACTCAGGAAAGTGAACTATCCAAAAACAGATATGCATACAAAACAAATGCACAAAATTCACGTACATACAATCTTTTGAGTTCTGCCGGGCAAATACAAGTATTACACATAGGATCAGCAGAAGTACAACCCCAAGCAATAATCTATTTAAATCTATGCTGCAGTGGTTGTTTTGGTGTCTCACTTCAGACACGCTAGGAATATCGTTGTGGAGGCTTAGGGGTTAGGCACAATTAATGTCACGTGATTAATCCTTTTCTCCACCCCTCGCCCCAATACCCAGCTGTTATCGCATTAACTTTAGGTAAGCGGCTTTGGGGTTACGCACAAATAATGTCACGAGAATATTATTTTCAAAACCCCCGCCCCCTACTGTTATCGTATTGACATTAGATAAACGGTTCAGGGGTTACGCGCAAATGATGTCGCGTGAATATTTCTTTTCGACACTCCCACCCAGCTGTTATGGCATTGACATTAGGAAAACAGGTTAGGGGTGACGTGCAAATGGTGTAACAGGAATATTCTTTTTCGACACCTTCCTCTAGCTGTTATTGCAATAACTTTAGGTATTGTTATTACGTATAATGCATTTACAACTACTAACCAAACACTTATATCCTCGATACGCAGTATGACCACCATCAATCACATCATTTTAAGAGTGGCGGGTGTTTTTTTATTTCCTATATTATTTAAATTATTTTTTAAGTATATGTCGTACGTAAATGACGTCATTCAAATTACGATATTTTACGGATCACCTTCGACTAGTGTAGTCATTGCATATACGATAGTCTTTCAGATGGGATGTTACTAGTCTGCAGGCAGACCCATTGACCTGGCTGATGACGTCATTATTAGATAATGTCGTGTCACTCATCCAAATAGAATATGAAAATTCACAAATAATTTTAAATTACAAAAATAGATATGCAGCTTGGTACGTATAGTACGTAAACACGAGATTGAGTGCATATATTGCGACATACAATATTCACGTATATTAGTCATACAGGCAGTTACAGGTAGTAACAGGTATTCATATATAAGTTATGTATTGTATGCCCCAACTTCGTAGGTTAAGAAAGAATTATATTTTTACATACCATTCATCTGTGAATGTGTGAAGTATGAGTAATAATATATTTGATGAGTCTAGCTTCATGTCGCATTAAATGAATATGGAATGCTGAAGTAGACATAGCTGAGCTTTGCACAGACATACTACATGTGAAGTATGTATGCAGCGGATGTTTATGTTTTGTCGCTGATGTCTGCGACTTCAAGTAGAATTCAAGTTCAAGTTCTATTTTCATTATCATTCTGTACAACAGACATAAACATTGACGGCAATATTCCTTATTTGTATATTGCGACTCAACACTTTATTGTCTTTAATTCTTTAGAAGAGTTTAACATATGTAGAAATCACGGAATTCTCTAATTAATTAATTATAAGGACAATTCGTAAAGTATCAGAATATTCAAATTAGTGTGTCTGGGTAGAATTATTAGTTTAAGGATATTGGTAAATCATGATGAAATGTATTTACTTAAATTATAAATTTGACAATTGTAAGAATGCGGTAGTCTTTGTCAAGCCACAACAACCAAATTCATAAATTGTTTAATTATCATTGTCAACCGAGTTTAATTCAGTAAGAATTGAAGAGAATAAAAATTAATCGTGAATCTGTGATCGTGTCAAGAACAAGTCTTCTGAGAGTCCAGAATCCTTTTCATTTACCCTCTTTGCATCCCCATATATCTGCGGTGTTAGTTTTCCCAGTCAGCTCATTAAAGTGTACTTACCAGTTTCTTTAATCTCGTTCATACCAACTGAGTTATTTGGGTCCCCACACCTAACGTGGGCGTTATTAGCACTATCCGACAGGTTTACTGGTTACCTTACTTTATCCTAGTATATTCATACAAAGTTAAAGTTTCAAACCTTAACAGTATATGACCTATGGGAATCGTCCATTAACAACGTTATTAATATAACACTATTTTGCAGATACCTATTTCATCAGTGTAACCATTACATAAACGTAGACGACGTCTACACAATACCTATTTAGTGCCGCCAGCTCTCATGTCAACACTATTAGTCAGGAATGGTCCGTTAATGATGTCAACAAGATTAACGTTAATTAAGTGCAGCCCCACTTCCATTTTATTATTTCAACTCGGGGATGGTTAATGAATGATGTCAACAGATTTATCGCCTAATTAGTACTGCCCTCCACATGGTCAATTTATACCCGGCGCGGAACACCTATAGTTGCATAGATATGGTGAATCCATTATTCAAAGGGTTTTTTACCTCCCCCCGCCCCTGTCTTCTCGGTGCTAACGTCTAGGTAAGGGATGGTCCATAATTAATGTCAACCAAATCATCAACTAACACCGTGGCCCGGAGCTTAAGCATGCATTGAAATGGGTTTGTCTCTCTGGCTGTCCGTAGTAAGCACGCTACAAATCGCACTCGCGCTAATAAATTAGTTTAGTTTTTTTTATTTTAAGGAAAGTTTATAAGCAAAATGTAGCAAAATTTAAATTTAAGAGTAACTGTCACCGTTTCAATGAAATTTCTATTCCTCATAGATCAGATTTTAGCGTTACTCATGTTATCTTGCTACTTTGTTGTAGCCAGTGTTGGCTAAAGCTCAGCATCTACTTCGGGCCCACGATCGCCAAATTCGGCGCTAAGCGCCAGAGTTTTACAAAACAAATAGTTTATATAGATTTTAAAATAAAAATAGTTAAATTTTACTAAGGCTGATGAAATAATGACTTAAGCCGAGAAACTCGATACTATCCAAAAAGAATTGAGCAGAGTCCTGTTCGGATTTTTGAGTTTTTCAAAAAAAAGGTAATATAACAAGGAGTAATGAGAAAGATTTACTAATATTTAACAAAAATCGGGCATAGTGCTCGGCAGCCCTTTACTGGTTTAAACAAAATATATCGAAGTTTTCTCATAATTGACACACTGGAGGAAAGGCAGGATTTAAAGCCAGGCGCGGGAAGTCTGAACTTTAAACTCTGCCCTGAAATCTGGTCGACCGAAGATGAATGGGACGGAGCGGACCAGCACCAGCAGCAGCAGACCAGCCGAAGAAAAGAGAACGGGAGACGGGATCTGGATTCCCAGGTAAATATTTTAATAATACTAAGTTGTAATAATATAATAATAATAACAAATAACAATAGGGATGAGCTGACTGTGACAGTATAATGTAATGTATGCAACGTAATGTTATGTAACCCTTATGTTTTTTGCAGGGACTGAAATTGGAACTGAAACTGAAAAGTGTAAAATGTGAAGTGTAAAGTATTAGATTTAGGTTGTGCCATGTACCCGTCACGGTCAAGGTGACAAAATTAATTAAACACCAAAGTCTAATTTCAAAATCAGATGCATTTACACAAATAAAACAGCGCACAAATAAGTTATCGATAAGAAGTATATTTATTTCATTACGTTGGTAATATCTATATTGCAAATTTAAAAGTTTGTGATTAAATTATGTCAAAACTAACATTAAGTCAGGAAAAATGTTAGTTTGTTGTAATACACAGCTTATAACTAAACAAAATAGTTTATGCTCCTGCAATTACTTTGTTATGCATGAAAAAGTTCCGTCCTCAGGACGGGCCGGTTACTTACTTGTTATAGATAATCCTGAAATTCTTGTATCGAAGCTAGAAACCACATTAGCTAATAGCCGTTTCGCATTGACGACGTACGGAGGTTACCTTCGTAAATCAGCTAACTAGGTGCAGTACGGAGAACTTCATCTAAGCCTATGTAGCCGTGATTTACCCTAACTTTTTACCTACGTAAAACGCGTTAGGCGAGACCTAACTACCTACTTAGGTAGGTGGTTTGTGCAGTGCGGGTGATACCTAACTAAAGGTCCTGCACTTACTACACTTCATTTTTCCCTTCCTAAAACAAGGATGCCTTTGAAACTTTCGTCTACTGGCCCCGAGAAAAAATGAGCCCGCAAGTTTGATTGGTCAGTCACAACAGAGCTTTTAAGGCTAGGTGAGGTAGTCTGGGTTGTCATTTCTACGGAAGCTACCTACACGTCACATAATGTATAAACAACGATATACTGATTATTAACCTATGGGGGCCAGATTTTCAAAACCAAGCCACAACTTTAGTATATTTTTTTTATGAAACCTAACGACCTAAACAGGAAGTTGACAAAAAAGAATTGAATTTTGAAAACTAGTGTGGCGGCAAAATGTTTTTGAATTTAAGGAAGTTAGCATTGCGTAAATGGAAAAACTCACTGTTTTCAAACCCCCAGCCGGATGTCAGTTTTTATTCAAATTTCAAGTAGTAATGCTTGTTACGTAGAGAAAACGATGCTCTTTTTGAAAGTGCTTCCGAAATGTTTTTAAAACAACATTTACGCTTCCCACGCATTTTTAAAGTTTAAGCTATTTTTATTTAATTTTACTCATCACTCGTCTCGTCATATGCAGGAATACGTTTGAAAGTTTTTGTCGAGCCAAGCTTGTACCATCGTTTACTAGTTAGTCTATGCCTGTATCGTTTCATAATACTATATAGATATTAAAACTGCAAATTGCTCTAATTGCATATTTTAAAACGCAAAACGTTCTAACTGTATGGATGCAATCACTGCAAATGATTCTAACTACATGATCTTAAAACGCAACCTTTTCTTACTAAATGATTTCAAACACGAATTGTTGTAATAACATGGTTTTAAGTTGCAAACTAATGTAGGTAACTACGTGGGTTAAAGTTGCAAAAATGATGTAACTACATGATTTTAATAAAACCAAAAATTTACAACTGTTTGTTCAATACATATATACATTGTACATATCTGTTCGTTTTAAGTTGCAAACTAATTCAAGTGATTTAAAAAAGCGCAAAATTCTCTACACACATAATTTGGATAAGTGCAAAATATTATTATTACGCACTTATGAATATTAAATGCTCATTAGTTAGTTAGTTAGAGTTAAGTTACCAAAGCCAATTTCGTTCAGAACTTGACTTTCAAATTTTAAAAGGTATAAATAACTTTTACAGAGTTTGAGAAATAAAATAATTAATTCTTTGGAACAATCTTGATTTTACTTGTAAAATGACCTTTGCAAAAGCAAAGTAAACGTAAAAGAAAGTGACAAGTGAAAGCATAAATGAATAGGTCTCTAATTGTTTCTCCTAAACTCTTAATATTTTTATACAGATGCAGTCTGGAAATGATCAAGAAGATTCATCTACTCCTTCAGCTTCGAGCAAACATCAAATTGAGAATAAATCTGGCTCAAAAATTGAACCAGACTTCAAACTGAAAGTAGAGGCTAAACCCACAACAAAAGATATTATGAACTCTTTAATGTCAATAAAAAGTAAAGACGTAAAAATAAAGGTGGAAGTCAAAGTGAAGGCGAAAACTGAAAAAAATGTTAAAGTGCATGTCAGAGCCAGTTAACAACAAAATCTCAACAAACCAGCAGTTCCGCTTCAGGATCACGAAAAAGAAATAATCCAAGAGGAATTACTGCCGAATCCCCTTCAGAATTGCAAAGGCGTAAATGTCCAAGGGGAACAAGCTACGACCCCAAGGACTGGAATCGTAGTCAAACGCCAAGTCAGAGCAAAATACGCCGATCCTCTCACGAAATGCCAAGTTTACGATAAGATGAGATTAAGGCATCCAAGGTACCCAAGTTCCCTTGGTCGTCCGCCAAAAATACAATTTGTGGTACGTATAACTTAGCTACGGGAACTAGAAGCCGTACATCTAAGTAATAATAGGCCCGAGCTGCCAAGTAACGAAAGTGCCAACCGTCCACGCAACATCAGCCCCGGACGCCCTTGCATCATTGGATATTCAGGTCCAAAATTTAATCTTTCAGAGAAAAGATGGACCATTCAGCAGCGCAAGATTCCTCTCCCGTCGCCTACTGTTCAACATACACGGGACCATATCCAAACACATTAGAAACCCAAGCTGTGATTCCAGCAGTGCTTCCAATTGTTGAAACTGCCCGAAATTCTTTGAAGAAATCTTTCAACCCCTGGACCATCAAAAGCTCAGAACGAGGAAGTTTCTCAGCCTGCTCCAAGACAAATGGACCCACTGCCTCAGAAAACACATCCCAGCCTCAATCAGGCAGAGTTGGCCAGGGCAGGGATCGCCGTCACTCAGTTTAAGTGGACGTACATGGAAATTATAAACACTCATAATGTGGTCATTGCTAAAGAAATCGAAAAGAACGTCATAAATGGCTTCACTCTGATCATAGCCCTGGGTTATCATAATCCAAGAGACTTTTTTCATTAAAGATAATCATTCTACGACACTATCAGGGTAAAGGTGAATCTCATCAATGATGCACTACTGACTCATTTCTATGAACAAGTAATGTTTGAGCTCCCTCCGAAATACCGGATCCAAGGACCACTCTATTGAAAAAATGAACCTCTTATTTACTTCTAGGAATTAATCCTCTTTCAAATTATAAAAACTACAGTGAGAATTAATATGAATTAAAAGCTGAGAAATCAGTGAAATCTCCGTTATAATCCTAAGAATTAAAAATCTTACGTTAAAACTCAAGTTTAATTTTCTTATTTTTATTATGATATAAAACTAAAAATAAATTTTATTCTAAAACTTACTTGCATGGCAAAATCACCCCCAAGAAAAATTTTGTCAGGACTTCAGTAGAAAATATATTTACACAAGCAAAATTTTCCGTATTTAATGTCCTAAAAGTGGAAAAGTATGCTTAAAATAGAAGACATCAAAAGGAGCCATGTACTTTAGTTGAGCATTAATTTACCTCTTATTATCATATCACATTATTAAATTTCTTGTTTTACCTGAATCAATTTGTTAAAATGATGCAATGACGGGATAATAATAGCATGCCATTCTTATGCCAAATTTTAGAAATAAAGCTAATAAATTTATAATTTTCAAAAATTACGTGACTGACTGAACTTTCAATCAGGACAGGAAGGGGAACGTCGGCCGTCCACATGCTCCGTTAACATCGCACGGCCGTGCAACCTCCCTTTTCCTTCTGTGTACAGGGCTCAAAGTCGGGACCAGGCCAAACAAAATTCACTCGCTAAACTCCGGTACCGAGCCACAGTCGCACTGGAAATCATCCAAACTAATTTACACTCAAGTAGTAAATAGCATAAACCTTAGGTACAGTTTACGAAAAATCAGAAAGTATTAAGATGAGCTGCGCACCTCTTTCTTTTCCTACATAAGTCAGTTCACTTTGTGACACGTATATAATTTAAATAAAATATTCTACAAACCGATCCGACGAACTTATCTATACAAAAGCAAAAGCGACCTACCGCATTCCTGTACATAGCTCACACTACAAGAATCGAACACCGTGTGTTTTGAACTTTTTTCCTGTGAAAAGAGGTTTAAAAAGTGAATGGATAGTAACTTAATTTCAATCTGCGTTTACTACATCTCGCCAATAAAGAAAAAGCTCTGATCTTCCTTTTGTGTACATAAAATGTGTATACTTTCACTACAGTTCCGGTACTTCATCCATAGCAAAAGAGTATTTCCTACTTTAGTACCTTTTAGGGTTTCGTGTCGTGTGTGTTACGTTCCTACTTATATCTCGTTTTAAGTTGCGTAGAAAATTTGTTATCCAACAGTGTTTATATATATTTTTAGTCTTATATATTCGATTTATTTGATCTTTGATCAAATTGTCAATAAAAACTTTGTAGAAATTTAACAATGTTGTATAGGCTGTCGCCAAATCGACCTAATGAATAAATTAATTTAATTGATAAATTTAATATTCGATTAACAGTGCAATTAACAATGTTCATGCGTTCATTTTTGTGTCTGTGTGTTATTGCAACAAAACACATCTTTCTTCTCGTCGTCCGCCGAGTCGGAGCATCACGGGATTTCAGAAATCATATAACACGACCTGCGACTCTAAAATCAATTTCTAGAAATTCTTAAAGCCCGTCGTGCGGGTATTGTTATCGACAATTGTGACAAATTACATGAACTTGTCAACGACTAATATTGTGTAACGTTTGATGTAAACGCGCCTAGTAATACAGTGCTACAGACGCTAAGCATTTAATATAATGTACTGCCCTGTCAGACTTAAAATATTCTACAAACCAATCCAAGAAACTTATCTATACAAAAGCAGAAGCAACTAACCGCATTTCTGTACATTGGGTTGTTTCTAGAAATAAGCCTTAAGTTTTGATAAGGTAAGGTTACGTTGACTGCTACTCCGTTTAAGTAGCTTGTCGATTTTGCGATGTTGAAAAAAGCAACAAATATAGCCTAAAATCTTATGATTTTAAGCTTTGTTCAAAAAACATTTTGCCTACTTAAAAAATTAGTGTAAGGCTTTTAGTTAGGTTAGGTACTGCTACTCTTTTGAAGTAGCTTTTCAATGTTGTGAGGTTGAAACAAGCAACAAATACGGCTCAAATTCATTAAGCTTATGATAAAATCCTGTTTTGTAAGATTTTTAAACACTACCTATAAACCCCATCAGAGTAGCTCACCTACTCTCTGCTCCTGGTCCTGGCGGAATTCTTGTTCGATAGGTAAAACCCGCATTTTAGACATTAAAAATAATACTATCTATAATTATTTCCTACATTCTACAGCACGACATGGTCCAAAATTTCATAAAAGAGGCCAGGACTGTACTAATTTACAAATCCGGGAATAACAAAAATTCCAAAAACTGGCATTCAGCAGCAGCTAGCAGCTAGCTCTATATCACGCTGTATTACAGAAAAAGTACTACCAAGAATTACTTGGATATATTTCGCCAAATAAAAATCAGAGAGGCTTCACTAATCAGGCTTTAACTTTAATCAACACAACTTTACTTAACGAATGTGTTAAGAAAGCTAAACTGGAACAAACGGACTTCACCATTATTTTTAGTGAAATTTCTTAAGTATTTAATAGTATTGGGAATGTTTTAGCAAGTTGATAATTTATTCATTTAGTCGATTTGGCGTCAGCGCCTACAATATTAGGTTCTTACAAAGTGGTTATTTAAAAATTGATCACAAATTGATTAAACATCCTAGGTAATTAATAATAAATTTTTAATAAAACATGTCTTGTGTATGTCTTGCTTAATTAATCTGTAATAAAAAAAGTGTTAAAAGTTGCGTTTTTAAAAATAATCTTGTTATTTAAGTGCAATGCAGCATTCAGTTTAGATTGCATAGGTCTCATTTCTATAAATACATAAGTAATAAATAAGTATAATTTTCTATAGTAGGTTGTGTGGTATTGCGAGTGGTTGAGACGCGATTGAGGAAGGAAGTAGTTATGCTTCTTCAGTACAGCTGAGGTAGAAGTTTTGAATTCTTAGAGCCTCGTCCCAGAAAATATAGAGTTGTACAAATCCATGTGCGTTATTGTAGCAGCTAAAAATTATCATTGTAATGTCTTGTCTTGCTGTTATGCTGGTGACTAGCTTCTTAAGACATTTCGTCTAAGGGGGTTTGTAATGTGGGCAGTCAAGCATGATATAAAAGATATCCTCTACTTATTTTCCACATATATGCCAATTTCTCTTTTCTGTTCTTCACTAGCTTGTTGATTCTATTAAAGCGAGTTGCTTATTTCCTTAGTACAATTCTAGAAAATCCAGTTTTTAGTTATAGTTTAAACTTTTTCATGTTTTTAAAGATCTTCTAAAGCTTTGCATCCACAAAACACTGTTTGGCTTAAATTATCTAGTTATAGCGATGGTCTAATCAAATAGGCTTCACTAATCAGGCTGGAACATAAATCAACACAACTTTAATAAAAATATGTCTTAAAAAACCAAAACAGGAGAAAACGGACTGTACTATTATTTTTGGTGACATTTCTCAAGCGTTTAGTAGTAATAGGCATGCTCACATGTTTAGCAAATTAAATATAAACCAGTTCCAACTAGTCTCAAAAACTTGACTGTAACTTACCTGCTGGTAATTTTACACGAATTACTACAATTCAAGACAAAACTGGACCTATTAAATTTAAAAGAGGTGTAATGCAAGGTAGGCCGATGTCACCGTTTTTATTGTTTATTTCAATTAATTGTATGATTAAGGAACTAAGCTTGAAAGAAGTTTCTGACAAGTTTGTCTTTTGTCTCCACCTACTCCACTAAATCGTGTCAAATAGAGAATTTGCAGATGATACTGGATTTATTGGTAATTCCCGTAACTCTGCAATCGAGCTTTACTAGCAAAGCACCACATCATTAGCTCAAATTAGTCTACTTATGAATCTACTAAAACGTGCTCGCATCAGTGTGGTGATAGGTGAGCTTTGCCGGATTCCACTAGAGGTAGCTTTAAATACATTCATTAACTGCATGGAAAAGAATGACACTATTAAGTATTTAGGAGTTACGTTTTGTGATGAAATAGTGTTTGATGAAGTTAAATGTGCTAAAAAATTTAATAGCAAAATTGAGAAGTAAGTATCTGTCCCTATGCTTAGGCAAGGCCAGAAATTAAAGGTTTTGAGACTACCTTAATTTTTTAATTTCAAAATGCGCTGCTGAGAAAACTAACTTCTAAATTTCTTAATGCAATTATTATTATAATTCGAAGTGCTACTAACGAAATGATAATTCTGCCTTCTTGTACTCCAAATAACATGTTGTATTCTAGTCCTAAGGTTAAGAGTTTAGAACTCGTAAGCTAAGTGGCAAGCAGGCTTACAGAATTTTAATGCAGTTGGAATCCTATTATCAAAGCATCTTTTAGTTTAAAAGGTTAGAGACTTGGATGGTGAACGAACAGAATGCTTGGATTTCCTAAACATCCCTGACAATGTAAGAGACAGTATGGAGACGATACGTGGTAAAAAAAATTAAATTCATTCGTGACTATTTGCGATTACTCGAGTTTGGGAATTAGTGCAAACTTCCGCAGAAAGGCCAGGGTTTTATTTAGTTTAAAGCATGTCCTTATACGAACAAATGGATTCATTCGAAAAATGGGCTTTTTCTTCCGAATGGGTCAATGCAGTTAAAATGGTAGCAAATGTTATGTCTGTCAATGCCACCCCAAGACCCGATCATAGATCATTTTGCTGCCGCCACGGTTGCAGTGAATCGGAAACACTAGGTCATATCCTTGGATCTTGTCCCCGAGGGGAAGTGATACGTAATAGTAGGCATTATGCTGTGAGGCGCTTACTTGCTGAAGCCATGATCAAATCAGGTTGCAAGGTTCTTTAAGAAGCGGAGTGTACTGGAGTTGGCTCAAAACGCGTTGATATTATAGACTACTATCAGGATTCGCGAAAAGAATTTATTCTTGATCCTACTGTTAAAATGGAACAGAATGACGACAATCAAGCAGAATCAGTGAATCAGGAGAAAAATCTTATTATGAACCATGCAATCCGTATTTTCCAGCAAAATTAAGCCTTGACGATATCCAGGTCATTGGGCTTTACGTTGGTGCTAGAGTTACAATTTCCCAGTTCTTTGTGGACTTTTTGAAGTCTCAGTGTTTACCTGTTACGCTTATTGTAGATATTGTAACGCCAGTCCTATAGAAATTGGTACAAATTTGTGTTCATCACCAGCATTAGCTAATTTGTTCTATTTAAAGTTTAAACAACCATGAATCACATAATTATGTATAACAAAAGTATGTCCCGTATACTTAGTCTTTGGGCTATCCTTATTGGAGGACAGTGTCAAGTTTATTTTTATTGAATAAAGTTGTCTATCTCCTTAAAAATAAAACTAGTAAAAGGTATTTTTATTTATGAAATCAAAGTGCCGCAATATTTATGATTTAAACCGATTGTCTGAAACCACGACATTTGGCCTTTTGGTCGACCTCTGACCAGGAGCCAGGACTGCACTGGTGAAACTACGAAATATAACATCTAAACAAACACATGCAATTCATAATTGGTCACGAAATTACGATATTTCAGCAGTTACAAATAAACGTCACTGTCAGATTACGTACGACAATGACTGAAATTCAAACAAAACGAAAATCTTCTTGCGGAGCAGCTGGCTGATCTTGTACAACGAAAAACTCAAAATTACAATGTGACTTTTAAAGTTGGTCTAGACAAAATAAAAGTGAAATGATTATTTTAAATGCCGCATCGCCGGTTTTGGAGTAACAATTAGAGGACAAGTGAGAAATTGCAGCATTTATCGGAGTTAGGGATGCCAGACGTCCTGATTTAGGCTTTAATGTCCTGAGTCCTGCCTAGGCCTTAATCAGGACGCAAATTGCCATGAATTGGACATAATTGTATTTTTGTACTAAAATATTGCACTTTTGTCTAATTGCTGCACAAAATTAAAACTCAAGTCATTGTTGCGCACTCTATTTTCAAATAGAAGTTGCATATTATGTTCATAGTGTAAGTACATACTTCCATTTTCAAAAATAAATTTTGCGCGGCAATCGTAGCCTTCGAACTTCGAATGTCGTATTTACGTTTGAGTGCTTTTTGTCCGTAGTCACTAGCAGTAATAATTGCAGGTCAGGGATTTTTAAGTATTTGTCTTCAGGTTACTTATTTAAGAAGAATTTCGGAATTTTTTAAGTGTTACTACTAGTCAGTGGACATGTCTTAGATTTAAATAATTTCGTAATTCAACTACGATAGCAAAGTTATATTTTGATCTGACAGATAAAGATTGAATTACGTAATGATTGTAGTAAGCTAAGGCCATCAATAATTTACGAGGATAGGCCATCGATAAGGAATTTTTTAACGAGCATAACCCTTCCAAACCATAAGCGAGATTTTCAAGATATATGAATTCATTCAAAAAAAGCGTAAAAAAACTTGAAATGGCTTAGTAACATGGGGAGTTTCGCTCGATGAAATATTTTTTCGAAAACACAAAAAAGGCCTAACAATGATTTTTCATTCTATTTTACATTTTTTTAAAATCCTTTTAGGCAAAATTTTTGGAAATTGTGTATGAAAACCCATTTTAAAGTGTTCTCAATTCAAAACCAATGAACATGAACAACAGTAGGTGCTTATAAAACAATATTGTAAATGGTTTTTCATACAAAATTTAGTAATTCAAAAAAGTAGTATTTGACTTTAAGAAGATTTTACATTTGATAAGTAAACAAATATTCTTTAGTATATATACAACTTTATTCAAAAATAAACTTGACACTGTTATCCAATGAGAATAGCCTAAAGACTCAGTATAAAGGACATATTTTAATAGTTTCTATGCTTAATTACAGTATAATGATTATGCATGACGTAATATAACGGAGGAGCGGAGAGAGGGGAGAAGGTCAGAGTGCTTTATGGAAAAATGTCTTGATTTGAGATCTTGGAAATCTGGCATTCCTAGCCAGAATTCCTGATTTAATGGGGACTGTCCTGATTTGGACTACGATGTCCTGTGTCCTGCATAGGTCTTAATCAGGATGCAAATAGTAAATAGTAGTCCAGATTTAGACAGGATCGTTAATGGTTGTCTTCAAAAGGCTAAGCGGGAAAAACTGGATTGCTGTGTGGTGTTCTTAAATGTCAGTAAAGCTTTTGAGGAAACATCGAACTCTCATACCTCCAGTACTCCTAAATCAAAGTTAATTCCATCTAAACTTCGATCACTTATTTTGAGTTTAATGGTTGACAATAAGGCTCAAATTCAAACGCGCAAAGGTATGTCCTAACCTATTATGGTTAAAAAGGGGGGTTTTCAAGGTTCACCACTTTCGCCCCAATTATTTGATATTTCAATCCATCATGTCATGAAAGAACTGAATGAGAGGGAAGTGAGTGATACATAAGGATTTTATCTTCACAATGATGTGCCTAAGGTAGGTGGTAGGGGTTTTGCAGATGATGTAGCGTAAGTGTCTTATTCTGTTCACGGAGCACGTGAATTGGCCAAAATTGTCATTCCTAACTTTAATAAACTAGGATATGAAATTAACATCAACAAGTGCAAAGTAATCAATATCGAGAAAGGCAAGCTGTGTGCAGATAATAAATTGCATACGAAATTTCTGGAAGACTTGTTTACAATTATTAGCAGCGCAGTTAAAGATATCCTTGCAATACCGCATGATTCTCTAAACGCTTTATTATACACCTCTAAACGTGTAGAGGACTCTAAATAATGCGATCTACGTTGAAGGCATTCATTCAGCATTACAACATCTGTGTTGTACGTTTAAGCTGCGAAGAATGAAGTACAAGCTAAGTTTGATTTTTGTCCAGAAACAAAGCCGGGAAAATTTTTACGGAAGGTTTTGAGAAATCAAGAATATGATCAATGGTGTTCGTTTTCTTCTCGGGGACAGGGTGTGAAGTTGTTCAAAGAATGTCCGTATGGCAATCGGTCTATTTTTGATAAGTGTGGTTTTACGTCTTCATAATGGTTAAATGCTTTAAAATGCCCGCTAATGTATATCCTGTTAAAGCTATTCCAGGTCGTTGACTAGAATCATCCCTTTGCAGGCACTGCAAAGGTAAAGAAACCCTCGCTCATTTTCTAGGAAAATGTCACGTGGGAAGTTTACTCAGGACCAGTAGACATCATGACGTCAGATCTATCATTGCTACCCATTTAAGAACGCTCGCATGTATTGTGCATAAGGAAATGTCTGATGGTGCTTCAAAAAGAATAGATATTATATGCTGGCAGATTTGAAGACAAGGTATATTCTGGACCCAACAATACGTATGGAGCAGTCTTTAACGCAAGTAGAGGAAGTGAATATTAAAAAACAGGCTTATTAAAACCCATTCATTCCTTACTTCATAGATAAATACCAATTGAAGAATTTGGAAGTGGTTGGACTTCTTTCTGAAGCCAGCGGAACTATAACTGGTTTGTTTGAATCATTTCGTAAAGAAATGCGCCTTCCTTTAAGAATGATAAAAGAAATAGTAGTTGCTACAATTAGAAGATCCTGCTGAATCGCTCATAATCATTTATATAATATGAATTTGTCTCATAGCTAATGTTAAATTGTTGATTTATATCTTTTCATTTAAAAATCATAATTAGTTTTGAAAGACGTTTTTTGTTCTTACTGTGTCTAAATGGCAAGCGTAATATTGACGCTAGTTGTAAATAAATATTTACTCGCTCTCTCTTTTGTACTTAAATAATAAAATTCTGTAAAAAGTTAAAACTCGGGTCATTGTTGCGCACTGTATTCTCCCACATAGAAGTTGCATATGCTCGTACAGTGTTTTACTTCTATTTGCAAAAATGAATTTTGAGAGATTTTTTCTCTAGAAAAAGAGCTCAAGACCTCAAATAGTGGAGGAACCTCGAGCCTCTGTGAAATAATAGTGATACTGGGCTTACAAGAGATGACATCTCAAATCCTTAGGGATTCTACCTAGAAACGAAATATTATTATTATATTATTGAAGGAAAATTTGAGTGTAAGTACCTGTCAGTGGGTATGCTTCAGATTTAAATACGTTAGTTCTTCAATTTTGATAGCAAAGGCATATTTTCATCTGAAAAATAACGATTTGATTACGTAATATTTGTAATAAGTTGAAGCCGTTAATCATTTTCCTGCTTTTTTCGCTGATTTGGACGGATAGAGAATTATGTTAAGTACAAGATTTCAAAAATTCCTGCCAGAACGTGACCGTATTATTTTAAACTGGAATGGGGTTTTTATCTCAAGAACCAGAAGACGTCCATATAACTATTAAATTATTTTTTTAAACAGACAAGGACGACAAAGACGACGAATACAATATTTGAAAAATGTATGTGCATTTGTTTTTGCATACTTTTAAGTCATAAACAAATCAATAAAAAGTCTTGTGCGAAATTCTTAAACAGTTGTTACTTAGTACTTTAAAATGCTAAACAGTAAAAATACTATTGAAAACTGTAGTTATTTTTTTATACCTATGCTACAAAAACCACACGCATGAACAAACGGTTAAAAGTTCGAATTTAAGATTGAAGAATTTCACTCAAGGCTTTTTAATTAAATTGAAAAACTTTGAATACTCACTAGAGTGACAAAAATTACCATCAAAAAGAGAATTTTGGACTCAAAGCGCCCAATAGCGTTTGGTGAACTTACAAATGTGATAAATATATGTTCATTATGTTTATATTAATATATAAACCACACATTGAAGCTCTTAATGTTGAAAACACAATTATTCATAATAAGGATGAAATTTCAAAAGAATTGGCACAAGCATTTGTAATTCCAGCCAATCGTTTCGACAGTGAAATTATAAATTATTAAAGGTAATTAGTCAGTGAAGAAAATGAGACAGTTATAATCTCTCGTGATGACGTCGAATCGGCTGCTCTGGGAATCAACAACAGATCTTTAAACTCGTCTGATATTGTTACTGCATTTATATTCTTTAATTGTATTGCATCTTTAGCAACACCTACGGCAGCGCTATTTAATTTATGTTTACGTCGCAGTAAGTTTCCATCTACTCTTAAGTGCGCCACTATTAGCCCAATACTAAAGAAAGGAGGCAGTAAATTAGACTCAAAGAGCTATCGCCCAATCTCAAATCTACCATTTATTAGAAAACTGGTTGAGCGGATAATACACTCGTGTCTTTTAGAAAAATGTGAAATAATACTTTGTGACAATCAGCACGGATTTTGAAAGGATCGATCGTGTCAATCTGCAGTACAAGTTGTAACGCAAGACGTGTTCAATAAATTGGACCTCAGAAAAGGAAAAACCGCTGCCGTATTTATAGACTATACTAAAGCCTTTGACACAGTGCCACATCTTCCACTCCTAACAAAGTTAAAACTACAAAACGATGTACATACTTGTATTTTAAAGTTATTATGTAGTTATTTTATAAACCGAAAGTTTAAAATGATACTAGGTACCTACATATCGTATGAGTATTTTTTAAATTGTGGTGTCCCCCAAGGCTCAATACTGGGCCCAACGCTATTTATCTTATACATTAATAACATCTGTGCTATTCAATCTGTTATGCAATTTTGTAAATGTGTACTATATGCAGACGACGTAGTACTTTACTGTGACGGCGATGACTGCGAAGAAATGCTTGCCAAATTAAAAACTGCACTAGAGAATATAGAAGAATGGTGCACTGAAACCAATCCACGAATAAACTACACCAAGACCAAGTTTATGATTTTTCATAAAGCTCAGGACCGTTCTATTTCCAATAATTTGACATTATCTTGTAAAGGTAATGATATAGAAAGGGTGCATACCTTCCGTTACGTAGGTGTAATTTTGGATGCAAATCTTACATTTAAACCCTATCTGGAAACTGTTAAAAAGAAAGTAATGGTAAATATCATCTTGTTACATCGCATGAAACCATATATTTCGTTTGATATGTTTAAATTATTGTTAAACCCACATCTATACTCACATATAGACTACTGCCTTACTACATGGGCATGCCAGAATCATAGGGATTATGTACTGCTGCTGGATAAAATTCATAGACTTATTTATTCGTACTTCTATAAAATTAATTTAAGTGATACCAAGAAATATTTAAAACGTTATAGTAGGGGTAAATTTTGCTTATGAGTGTTTTTTGCTTGAAAAATGTAACGTACTCTCTGTTGCAGAGAGAATTAAAATGTATAGCGCTGTGCAATTATTTGAGTATTTAAAATTCGGTTCTAAATGTGACAAATATAATGAACTGTATAAATGTGAATTTAATGTAATTAATTTGTTACACAAAAATACAATAAAGCCCATTCCTAGTACGGAAACATGGAAAAGAAGTGTTATGGCAAGATTTACATGTTTGTGGAACTCCCTACCTAATGAACTTCGGGACCTTGAATTGACAAACTATCGTGAACGTATTTCTAAATATTTATTAAACCTGCGACTACAATCTGCTTTTTGAATTTTTATGTTAATTTTAATTAGTTATGATATTATTATTGATTCTATCTCTTTTTCCTCTTGTTGTCCGGTTCTGTAAATCATTGGTTCAATTCGATGTAAACTCTGACAACTGAATAAAGTCAATACAATACAATACAATACAATAAATATTCTTCAATTAGAGCTGACTATCATTCAACTGTTCGAAGGATTTAGCTTAATGATACTTTACTGCAGACAAAAAATGCGTTGAAATATACAAAAAGTTTCTTGTAAACAAAATCCTCTTGCGTGAAGCACAGTCATCTAAGAAATACAAAAATAGCTGTTAAACAGCGGCGGATCTAGAATTTTTTCTGAGGAAGAGCGAATGACCACCTGGGGGAGCTAACAATGCTAAGCCGCCATATTTAAAATAGACGCGTCTATCTTTGCAATGTTGAAAAATTTCCTTCTGCGGGGGGGGGTCCCTGACCCCCCCCCCCTTCTGGATATGCAGTTTGCAGTTGCTGTTAAATATGAGTGTTTAGTGATAGAATTGTTATTTGAACGTTTAAAAATAATAAAGTAGTGTATTAGAAGTACTAAAATAAAAAGTAAGTACTTCAATTTTGATTTTATATTTTTTTGGTAATGTGTCCTGATTTTGACCTTTTCGAATCTGGCATCCCTATATTGTATTGTATTAATATATATATATATATGTAGCAGTATTGTATTTTCGACCCATTAGGTTATTGTATTGTATTAAAGGAGTATAGAGGCATTCGGACCTATCATCCATGGCCTCACTCTTTTCTTAAAGTTTTGCTATATGATTCGAAGGTCCCGCGATAGAGTATGGAACTAGATAGCATTGGGCTTCTCATCACTTGACTTAATGGTACGAAGGAAAGAAGATAGGATAGAAATGAAAGCCATCTAATTGAATATTACGGCTGTTAAAGATTGCGGTATAAGGTTAATGCCCTGTCGGCTTTGAAACTATTTGAGATAAGATCTCAGGCTCAGTATATTGAACATCCCCGTATATGCAAAAGCGAGAACCACCTCAATAGTTCATAAACAGTATCTGTTCACCGCACCCCGCACAGTTACGTCAAGTGTATGGGACACAGCATGACAGTGAGTGGAGACTTGTAGTAGGGTAGAAGAGAATGGTCTGCTTAACTATATTGCAACTATACCTAAGTACGAGGAAACAGCTGCTGGTCTGCTGGACAGCCATTTTCATACGACCGTCTATGTCTCATATGCACATATGAACGGCCGTATACTGAGTCCCCTTAGTTGCTCAAGAAAAACTCTCAAACCCCCCCTCCCCACCAAGCCCTTCCACAACACTAACTTCTGCGCAACCTGACGTAAAAGCACTACCTGACTAAGGATTCTCTCATACGGTTCAAAAAGAAACGTCGAGATATCGAGGACAGAGCACTGCTCCCCTCGGCCACAAAGTCAGGCTAGTGAGTCTCAAAAGGCTAAGGTCAAAAGGCTAAGGCGCCATATTTAAAATAGACGCTTCTATCTCTGCAATGTTGAAAACATTCCTTCTGCGGGGGGGGGGTCCCTGACCCCCCCCCCCCCCCTTCTGGATATGCAGTTTGCAGTTGCTGTTAAATATGAGTGTTTAGTGATGGAATTGTTATTTGAACGTTTAAAAATAATAAAAGTAGTGTATTAGAAGTACTAAAATAAAAAGTAAGTAGTAGGGGAGTGCGTATGTGTGATCGGGTTCATTTTTTTTCAACTTTGAAAATCTGTAACTTTTTTTGTACTTCCTCCAAATTCACTGTTTATGTACTCAAACACTAGCCAGTTCATTCTCTATGTACCCTTAAAATATCAAACCGATAAACTGAAAATTCGAAGACTTGTACCAAATTGTATGAAATAACTTCGATAATTTTCGAAATTACAAAAATGCTGTTTATGTGATCACCGTGTCCCAAAATGTGATCATGTTAAAATTGCATTAATATTACAGTAAAAGTGAGTGCCTTTTATGTGATCACTCTAGAAAACTTTCAGATAAGATGGAAAATGAAAGATAATGCGATATTAGGTTCCATTTATGAGAGTTTAAATAACACTACATGCGTAAAATACAAAATCACATGTTTTTGGGGTGGTCTGCAAATGGCGTCACAAAATTAATGACATTTTGTCCCACCACTATTTTATCATTTTAGGGGTTGCCCATAAATGATGTCATCGAAATATCTCCATTTCTACAACCTTATGATTACCCTGTCATCAACCGAACCATTGTGTAAAATAGATGGATATCTTTAACATAAGTTGTCATCAAGATCCTAGCTGACCCACTAACTGTACCCCTGACATCATTTACGGATGATCTCTTACCATTGAGTAAGCGACTATTTTAAAATGGAATGTCATTAGTCATCAATATCTGGCTAGACCAGCTGACCCGAACGATGACATTCTTTGAGGACGATTTTTAAGGGATTACCCATAAATGATTTCATCATCTTGGTGGGTATAAATAAAATAAACGAGAATTCGGCATATGCAACATGTAATAACAGCAATTGCGTAAATGATCGAGGAATTCCTGCTGAACTAGTGGATTTGTCTTGAGCTACACACCACATTAATGCTAACGATACACTGAATTTTAATACCCACCCATTTTTCTAATTTACAAGAAATCAAAATTTACTGTAAGGGATGGTTCATAAATAATGTCACCCAAATTAAAACTTTATCAGGACATAACCCATTCACCTCTATGTCATGATTTTCATGACATCAACATTACTTAAACCGCTATATGTAATATGTCTTCAAAATCTGACTGGACCCACACCCATCCGGACGACATCATTTATGGACGATCCCTAATGATGTAAAACAGCATTGTCAACTTATTTTAATAAGCTGTTTGATATGATTCGATGCTTTTAGCCATCTGCAGATCTGATCACATTTAGAGCTCATAGAATGATCACATTATAGCACAACTCCCGGATTTGACACTTTGACCTTTCATCTATTTTAGTGGGAACTCTCCGTACGAAAATCTCAAACAGTATCTTCAACTAGTTGGTAATGAATGTATCAATCACGTTGCACACGTTGTTTAATTCTAAAATGTACAACACTAGAAATTTTGAAATTTGAAAACTCGGAAAAAAATTCGTTATTCTGATATTCGAACTTCGACGATTTTACTCTGCCCAGGTTTTCAAAGTTTCGCACCCTAAATTATACTGTCGTTAGTTAAGAGTACAAGCTATCATTACCGGCTAGTAAAGGATTTCTGATGCAGCTTGTGCTTTAGCACCAGCAACTGATCACACTTAAGGCATGATCACATATACGCACTCTACTGCTACTTTAATTTTGATTTTATATTTTTGTGGTAATGTGTCCTGATTTTGACCTTTTCAAATCTGGCATCCCTATATCGAAGAGGGCGATGGAATTTCGCTACAGAATTTTAATAATCGCGATATTTTCACGCTATTCGTTAGTGCACATGATTTCAAAATACATAGTTGTATATGATGCCTTAAAATGATGACTTTTAGATGCTGGCCAAACATCTATTGAAATGGTTTTGTTTGTCTGTCTGTCTGTCCGTTTGTTGGTCCTGCTCAACAGGTCTCAGTTTTTAACTGATTCCTTTCAAACTACTTGTAAACTCTCAACAATGCGAACGAGAGGTGCCCAATTGTTTTTAAGGAAGATCGGATCACCCAGTTATCCACTTTTAACAGTTGAGTGGGCCCACGTCAAAACTCAGGAAAGTGAACTATCCAAAAACAGATATGCATACAAAACAAATGCACAAAATTCACGTACATACAATCTTTTGAGTTCTGCCGGGCAAATACAAGTATTACACATAGGATCAGCAGAAGTACAACCCCAAGCAATAATCTATTTAAATCTATGCTGCAGTGGTTGTTTTGGTGTCTCACTTCAGACACGCTAGGAATATCGTTGTGGAGGCTTAGGGGTTAGGCACAATTAATGTCACGTGATTAATCCTTTTCTCCACCCCTCGCCCCAATACCCAGCTGTTATCGCATTAACTTTAGGTAAGCGGCTTTGGGGTTACGCACAAATAATGTCACGAGAATATTATTTTCAAAACCCCCGCCCCCTACTGTTATCGTATTGACATTAGATAAACGGTTCAGGGGTTACGCGCAAATGATGTCGCGTGAATATTTCTTTTCGACACTCCCACCCAGCTGTTATGGCATTGACATTAGGAAAACAGGTTAGGGGTGACGTGCAAATGGTGTAACAGGAATATTCTTTTTCGACACCTTCCTCTAGCTGTTATTGCAATAACTTTAGGTATTGTTATTACGTATAATGCATTTACAACTACTAACCAAACACTTATATCCTCGATACGCAGTATGACCACCATCAATCACATCATTTTAAGAGTGGCGGGTGTTTTTTTATTTCCTATATTATTTAAATTATTTTTTAAGTATATGTCGTACGTAAATGACGTCATTCAAATTACGATATTTTACGGATCACCTTCGACTAGTGTAGTCATTGCATATACGATAGTCTTTCAGATGGGATGTTACTAGTCTGCAGGCAGACCCATTGACCTGGCTGATGACGTCATTATTAGATAATGTCGTGTCACTCATCCAAATAGAATATGAAAATTCACAAATAATTTTAAATTACAAAAATAGATATGCAGCTTGGTACGTATAGTACGTAAACACGAGATTGAGTGCATATATTGCGACATACAATATTCACGTATATTAGTCATACAGGCAGTTACAGGTAGTAACAGGTATTCATATATAAGTTATGTATTGTATGCCCCAACTTCGTAGGTTAAGAAAGAATTATATTTTTACATACCATTCATCTGTGAATGTGTGAAGTATGAGTAATAATATATTTGATGAGTCTAGCTTCATGTCGCATTAAATGAATATGGAATGCTGAAGTAGACATAGCTGAGCTTTGCACAGACATACTACATGTGAAGTATGTATGCAGCGGATGTTTATGTTTTGTCGCTGATGTCTGCGACTTCAAGTAGAATTCAAGTTCAAGTTCTATTTTCATTATCATTCTGTACAACAGACATAAACATTGACGGCAATATTCCTTATTTGTATATTGCGACTCAACACTTTATTGTCTTTAATTCTTTAGAAGAGTTTAACATATGTAGAAATCACGGAATTCTCTAATTAATTAATTATAAGGACAATTCGTAAAGTATCAGAATATTCAAATTAGTGTGTCTGGGTAGAATTATTAGTTTAAGGATATTGGTAAATCATGATGAAATGTATTTACTTAAATTATAAATTTGACAATTGTAAGAATGCGGTAGTCTTTGTCAAGCCACAACAACCAAATTCATAAATTGTTTAATTATCATTGTCAACCGAGTTTAATTCAGTAAGAATTGAAGAGAATAAAAATTAATCGTGAATCTGTGATCGTGTCAAGAACAAGTCTTCTGAGAGTCCAGAATCCTTTTCATTTACCCTCTTTGCATCCCCATATATCTGCGGTGTTAGTTTTCCCAGTCAGCTCATTAAAGTGTACTTACCAGTTTCTTTAATCTCGTTCATACCAACTGAGTTATTTGGGTCCCCACACCTAACGTGGGCGTTATTAGCACTATCCGACAGGTTTACTGGTTACCTTACTTTATCCTAGTATATTCATACAAAGTTAAAGTTTCAAACCTTAACAGTATATGACCTATGGGAATCGTCCATTAACAACGTTATTAATATAACACTATTTTGCAGATACCTATTTCATCAGTGTAACCATTACATAAACGTAGACGACGTCTACACAATACCTATTTAGTGCCGCCAGCTCTCATGTCAACACTATTAGTCAGGAATGGTCCGTTAATGATGTCAACAAGATTAACGTTAATTAAGTGCAGCCCCACTTCCATTTTATTATTTCAACTCGGGGATGGTTAATGAATGATGTCAACAGATTTATCGCCTAATTAGTACTGCCCTCCACATGGTCAATTTATACCCGGCGCGGAACACCTATAGTTGCATAGATATGGTGAATCCATTATTCAAAGGGTTTTTTACCTCCCCCCGCCCCTGTCTTCTCGGTGCTAACGTCTAGGTAAGGGATGGTCCATAATTAATGTCAACCAAATCATCAACTAACACCGTGGCCCGGAGCTTAAGCATGCATTGAAATGGGTTTGTCTCTCTGGCTGTCCGTAGTAAGCACGCTACAAATCGCACTCGCGCTAATAAATTAGTTTAGTTTTTTTTATTTTAAGGAAAGTTTATAAGCAAAATGTAGCAAAATTTAAATTTAAGAGTAACTGTCACCGTTTCAATGAAATTTCTATTCCTCATAGATCAGATTTTAGCGTTACTCATGTTATCTTGCTACTTTGTTGTAGCCAGTGTTGGCTAAAGCTCAGCATCTACTTCGGGCCCACGATCGCCAAATTCGGCGCTAAGCGCCAGAGTTTTACAAAACAAATAGTTTATATAGATTTTAAAATAAAAATAGTTAAATTTTACTAAGGCTGATGAAATAATGACTTAAGCCGAGAAACTCGATACTATCCAAAAAGAATTGAGCAGAGTCCTGTTCGGATTTTTGAGTTTTTCAAAAAAAAGGTAATATAACAAGGAGTAATGAGAAAGATTTACTAATATTTAACAAAAATCGGGCATAGTGCTCGGCAGCCCTTTACTGGTTTAAACAAAATATATCGAAGTTTTCTCATAATTGACACACTGGAGGAAAGGCAGGATTTAAAGCCAGGCGCGGGAAGTCTGAACTTTAAACTCTGCCCTGAAATCTGGTCGACCGAAGATGAATGGGACGGAGCGGACCAGCACCAGCAGCAGCAGACCAGCCGAAGAAAAGAGAACGGGAGACGGGATCTGGATTCCCAGGTAAATATTTTAATAATACTAAGTTGTAATAATATAATAATAATAACAAATAACAATAGGGATGAGCTGACTGTGACAGTATAATGTAATGTATGCAACGTAATGTTATGTAACCCTTATGTTTTTTGCAGGGACTGAAATTGGAACTGAAACTGAAAAGTGTAAAATGTGAAGTGTAAAGTATTAGATTTAGGTTGTGCCATGTACCCGTCACGGTCAAGGTGACAAAATTAATTAAACACCAAAGTCTAATTTCAAAATCAGATGCATTTACACAAATAAAACAGCGCACAAATAAGTTATCGATAAGAAGTATATTTATTTCATTACGTTGGTAATATCTATATTGCAAATTTAAAAGTTTGTGATTAAATTATGTCAAAACTAACATTAAGTCAGGAAAAATGTTAGTTTGTTGTAATACACAGCTTATAACTAAACAAAATAGTTTATGCTCCTGCAATTACTTTGTTATGCATGAAAAAGTTCCGTCCTCAGGACGGGCCGGTTACTTACTTGTTATAGATAATCCTGAAATTCTTGTATCGAAGCTAGAAACCACATTAGCTAATAGCCGTTTCGCATTGACGACGTACGGAGGTTACCTTCGTAAATCAGCTAACTAGGTGCAGTACGGAGAACTTCATCTAAGCCTATGTAGCCGTGATTTACCCTAACTTTTTACCTACGTAAAACGCGTTAGGCGAGACCTAACTACCTACTTAGGTAGGTGGTTTGTGCAGTGCGGGTGATACCTAACTAAAGGTCCTGCACTTACTACACTTCATTTTTCCCTTCCTAAAACAAGGATGCCTTTGAAACTTTCGTCTACTGGCCCCGAGAAAAAATGAGCCCGCAAGTTTGATTGGTCAGTCACAACAGAGCTTTTAAGGCTAGGTGAGGTAGTCTGGGTTGTCATTTCTACGGAAGCTACCTACACGTCACATAATGTATAAACAACGATATACTGATTATTAACCTATGGGGGCCAGATTTTCAAAACCAAGCCACAACTTTAGTATATTTTTTTTATGAAACCTAACGACCTAAACAGGAAGTTGACAAAAAAGAATTGAATTTTGAAAACTAGTGTGGCGGCAAAATGTTTTTGAATTTAAGGAAGTTAGCATTGCGTAAATGGAAAAACTCACTGTTTTCAAACCCCCAGCCGGATGTCAGTTTTTATTCAAATTTCAAGTAGTAATGCTTGTTACGTAGAGAAAACGATGCTCTTTTTGAAAGTGCTTCCGAAATGTTTTTAAAACAACATTTACGCTTCCCACGCATTTTTAAAGTTTAAGCTATTTTTATTTAATTTTACTCATCACTCGTCTCGTCATATGCAGGAATACGTTTGAAAGTTTTTGTCGAGCCAAGCTTGTACCATCGTTTACTAGTTAGTCTATGCCTGTATCGTTTCATAATACTATATAGATATTAAAACTGCAAATTGCTCTAATTGCATATTTTAAAACGCAAAACGTTCTAACTGTATGGATGCAATCACTGCAAATGATTCTAACTACATGATCTTAAAACGCAACCTTTTCTTACTAAATGATTTCAAACACGAATTGTTGTAATAACATGGTTTTAAGTTGCAAACTAATGTAGGTAACTACGTGGGTTAAAGTTGCAAAAATGATGTAACTACATGATTTTAATAAAACCAAAAATTTACAACTGTTTGTTCAATACATATATACATTGTACATATCTGTTCGTTTTAAGTTGCAAACTAATTCAAGTGATTTAAAAAAGCGCAAAATTCTCTACACACATAATTTGGATAAGTGCAAAATATTATTATTACGCACTTATGAATATTAAATGCTCATTAGTTAGTTAGTTAGAGTTAAGTTACCAAAGCCAATTTCGTTCAGAACTTGACTTTCAAATTTTAAAAGGTATAAATAACTTTTACAGAGTTTGAGAAATAAAATAATTAATTCTTTGGAACAATCTTGATTTTACTTGTAAAATGACCTTTGCAAAAGCAAAGTAAACGTAAAAGAAAGTGACAAGTGAAAGCATAAATGAATAGGTCTCTAATTGTTTCTCCTAAACTCTTAATATTTTTATACAGATGCAGTCTGGAAATGATCAAGAAGATTCATCTACTCCTTCAGCTTCGAGCAAACATCAAATTGAGAATAAATCTGGCTCAAAAATTGAACCAGACTTCAAACTGAAAGTAGAGGCTAAACCCACAACAAAAGATATTATGAACTCTTTAATGTCAATAAAAAGTAAAGACGTAAAAATAAAGGTGGAAGTCAAAGTGAAGGCGAAAACTGAAAAAAATGTTAAAGTGCATGTCAGAGCCAGTTAACAACAAAATCTCAACAAACCAGCAGTTCCGCTTCAGGATCACGAAAAAGAAATAATCCAAGAGGAATTACTGCCGAATCCCCTTCAGAATTGCAAAGGCGTAAATGTCCAAGGGGAACAAGCTACGACCCCAAGGACTGGAATCGTAGTCAAACGCCAAGTCAGAGCAAAATACGCCGATCCTCTCACGAAATGCCAAGTTTACGATAAGATGAGATTAAGGCATCCAAGGTACCCAAGTTCCCTTGGTCGTCCGCCAAAAATACAATTTGTGGTACGTATAACTTAGCTACGGGAACTAGAAGCCGTACATCTAAGTAATAATAGGCCCGAGCTGCCAAGTAACGAAAGTGCCAACCGTCCACGCAACATCAGCCCCGGACGCCCTTGCATCATTGGATATTCAGGTCCAAAATTTAATCTTTCAGAGAAAAGATGGACCATTCAGCAGCGCAAGATTCCTCTCCCGTCGCCTACTGTTCAACATACACGGGACCATATCCAAACACATTAGAAACCCAAGCTGTGATTCCAGCAGTGCTTCCAATTGTTGAAACTGCCCGAAATTCTTTGAAGAAATCTTTCAACCCCTGGACCATCAAAAGCTCAGAACGAGGAAGTTTCTCAGCCTGCTCCAAGACAAATGGACCCACTGCCTCAGAAAACACATCCCAGCCTCAATCAGGCAGAGTTGGCCAGGGCAGGGATCGCCGTCACTCAGTTTAAGTGGACGTACATGGAAATTATAAACACTCATAATGTGGTCATTGCTAAAGAAATCGAAAAGAACGTCATAAATGGCTTCACTCTGATCATAGCCCTGGGTTATCATAATCCAAGAGACTTTTTTCATTAAAGATAATCATTCTACGACACTATCAGGGTAAAGGTGAATCTCATCAATGATGCACTACTGACTCATTTCTATGAACAAGTAATGTTTGAGCTCCCTCCGAAATACCGGATCCAAGGACCACTCTATTGAAAAAATGAACCTCTTATTTACTTCTAGGAATTAATCCTCTTTCAAATTATAAAAACTACAGTGAGAATTAATATGAATTAAAAGCTGAGAAATCAGTGAAATCTCCGTTATAATCCTAAGAATTAAAAATCTTACGTTAAAACTCAAGTTTAATTTTCTTATTTTTATTATGATATAAAACTAAAAATAAATTTTATTCTAAAACTTACTTGCATGGCAAAATCACCCCCAAGAAAAATTTTGTCAGGACTTCAGTAGAAAATATATTTACACAAGCAAAATTTTCCGTATTTAATGTCCTAAAAGTGGAAAAGTATGCTTAAAATAGAAGACATCAAAAGGAGCCATGTACTTTAGTTGAGCATTAATTTACCTCTTATTATCATATCACATTATTAAATTTCTTGTTTTACCTGAATCAATTTGTTAAAATGATGCAATGACGGGATAATAATAGCATGCCATTCTTATGCCAAATTTTAGAAATAAAGCTAATAAATTTATAATTTTCAAAAATTACGTGACTGACTGAACTTTCAATCAGGACAGGAAGGGGAACGTCGGCCGTCCACATGCTCCGTTAACATCGCACGGCCGTGCAACCTCCCTTTTCCTTCTGTGTACAGGGCTCAAAGTCGGGACCAGGCCAAACAAAATTCACTCGCTAAACTCCGGTACCGAGCCACAGTCGCACTGGAAATCATCCAAACTAATTTACACTCAAGTAGTAAATAGCATAAACCTTAGGTACAGTTTACGAAAAATCAGAAAGTATTAAGATGAGCTGCGCACCTCTTTCTTTTCCTACATAAGTCAGTTCACTTTGTGACACGTATATAATTTAAATAAAATATTCTACAAACCGATCCGACGAACTTATCTATACAAAAGCAAAAGCGACCTACCGCATTCCTGTACATAGCTCACACTACAAGAATCGAACACCGTGTGTTTTGAACTTTTTTCCTGTGAAAAGAGGTTTAAAAAGTGAATGGATAGTAACTTAATTTCAATCTGCGTTTACTACATCTCGCCAATAAAGAAAAAGCTCTGATCTTCCTTTTGTGTACATAAACTGTGTATACTTTCACTACAGTTCCGGTACTTCATCCATAGCAAAAGAGTATTTCCTACTTTAGTACCTTTTAGGGTTTCGTGTCGTGTGTGTTACGTTCCTACTTATATCTCGTTTTAAGTTGCGTAGAAAATTTGTTATCCAACAGTGTTTATATATATTTTTAGTCTTATATATTCGATTTATTTGATCTTTGATCAAATTGTCAATAAAAACTTTGTAGAAATTTAACAATGTTGTATAGGCTGTCGCCAAATCGACCTAATGAATAAATTAATTTAATTGATTAATTTAATATTCGATTAACAGTGCAATTAACAATGTTCATGCGTTCATTTTTGTGTCTGTGTGTTATTGCAACAAAACACATCTTTCTTCTCGTCGTCCGCCGAGTCGGAGCATCACGGGATTTCAGAAATCATATAACACGACCTGCGACTCTAAAATCAATTTCTAGAAATTCTTAAAGCCCGTCGTGCGGGTATTGTTATCGACAATTGTGACAAATTACATGAACTTGTCAACGACTAATATTGTGTAACGTTTGATGTAAACGCGCCTAGTAATACAGTGCTACAGACGCTAAGCATTTAATATAATGTACTGCCCTGTCAGACTTAAAATATTCTACAAACCAATCCAAGAAACTTATCTATACAAAAGCAGAAGCAACTAACCGCATTTCTGTACATTGGGTTGTTTCTAGAAATAAGCCTTAAGTTTTGATAAGGTAAGGTTACGTTGACTGCTACTCCGTTTAAGTAGCTTGTCGATTTTGCGATGTTGAAAAAAGCAACAAATATAGCCTAAAATCTTATGATTTTAAGCTTTGTTCAAAAAACATTTTGCCTACTTAAAAAATTAGTGTAAGGCTTTTAGTTAGGTTAGGTACTGCTACTCTTTTGAAGTAGCTTTTCAATGTTGTGAGGTTGAAACAAGCAACAAATACGGCTCAAATTCATTAAGCTTATGATAAAATCCTGTTTTGTAAGATTTTTAAACACTACCTATAAACCCCATCAGAGTAGCTCACCTACTCTCTGCTCCTGGTCCTGGCGGAATTCTTGTTCGATAGGTAAAACCCGCATTTTAGACATTAAAAATAATACTATCTATAATTATTTCCTACATGCTACAGCACGACATGGTCCAAAATTTCATAAAAGAGGCCAGGACTGTACTAATTTACAAATCCGGGAATAACAAAAATTCCAAAAACTGGCATTCAGCAGCAGCTAGCAGCTAGCTCTATATCACGCTGTATTACAGAAAAAGTACTACCAAGAATTACTTGGATATATTTCGCCAAATAAAAATCAGAGAGGCTTCACTAATCAGGCTTTAACTTTAATCAACACAACTTTACTTAACGAATGTGTTAAGAAAGCTAAACTGGAACAAACGGACTTCACCATTATTTTTAGTGAAATTTCTTAAGTATTTAATAGTATTGGGAATGTTTTAGCAAGTTGATAATTTATTCATTTAGTCGATTTGGCGTCAGCGCCTACAATATTAGGTTCTTACAAAGTGGTTATTTAAAAATTGATCACAAATTGATTAAACATCCTAGGTAATTAATAATAAATTTTTAATAAAACATGTCTTGTGTATGTCTTGCTTAATTAATCTGTAATAAAAAAAGTGTTAAAAGTTGCGTTTTTAAAAATAATCTTGTTATTTAAGTGCAATGCAGCATTCAGTTTAGATTGCATAGGTCTCATTTCTATAAATACATAAGTAATAAATAAGTATAATTTTCTATAGTAGGTTGTGTGGTATTGCGAGTGGTTGAGACGCGATTGAGGAAGGAAGTAGTTATGCTTCTTCAGTACAGCTGAGGTAGAAGTTTTGAATTCTTAGAGCCTCGTCCCAGAAAATATAGAGTTGTACAAATCCATGTGCGTTATTGTAGCAGCTAAAAATTATCATTGTAATGTCTTGTCTTGCTGTTATGCTGGTGACTAGCTTCTTAAGACATTTCGTCTAAGGGGGTTTGTAATGTGGGCAGTCAAGCATGATATAAAAGATATCCTCTACTTATTTTCCACATATATGCCAATTTCTCTTTTCTGTTCTTCACTAGCTTGTTGATTCTATTAAAGCGAGTTGCTTATTTCCTTAGTACAATTCTAGAAAATCCAGTTTTTAGTTATAGTTTAAACTTTTTCATGTTTTTAAAGATCTTCTAAAGCTTTGCATCCACAAAACACTGTTTGGCTTAAATTATCTAGTTATAGCGATGGTCTAATCAAATAGGCTTCACTAATCAGGCTGGAACATAAATCAACACAACTTTAATAAAAATATGTCTTAAAAAACCAAAACAGGAGAAAACGGACTGTACTATTATTTTTGGTGACATTTCTCAAGCGTTTAGTAGTAATAGGCATGCTCACATGTTTAGCAAATTAAATATAAACCAGTTCCAACTAGTCTCAAAAACTTGACTGTAACTTACCTGCTGGTAATTTTACACGAATTACTACAATTCAAGACAAAACTGGACCTATTAAATTTAAAAGAGGTGTAATGCAAGGTAGGCCGATGTCACCGTTTTTATTGTTTATTTCAATTAATTGTATGATTAAGGAACTAAGCTTGAAAGAAGTTTCTGACAAGTTTGTCTTTTGTCTCCACCTACTCCACTAAATCGTGTCAAATAGAGAATTTGCAGATGATACTGGATTTATTGGTAATTCCCGTAACTCTGCAATCGAGCTTTACTAGCAAAGCACCACATCATTAGCTCAAATTAGTCTACTTATGAATCTACTAAAACGTGCTCGCATCAGTGTGGTGATAGGTGAGCTTTGCCGGATTCCACTAGAGGTAGCTTTAAATACATTCATTAACTGCATGGAAAAGAATGACACTATTAAGTATTTAGGAGTTACGTTTTGTGATGAAATAGTGTTTGATGAAGTTAAATGTGCTAAAAAATTTAATAGCAAAATTGAGAAGTAAGTATCTGTCCCTATGCTTAGGCAAGGCCAGAAATTAAAGGTTTTGAGACTACCTTAATTTTTTAATTTCAAAATGCGCTGCTGAGAAAACTAACTTCTAAATTTCTTAATGCAATTATTATTATAATTCGAAGTGCTACTAACGAAATGATAATTCTGCCTTCTTGTACTCCAAATAACATGTTGTATTCTAGTCCTAAGGTTAAGAGTTTAGAACTCGTAAGCTAAGTGGCAAGCAGGCTTACAGAATTTTAATGCAGTTGGAATCCTATTATCAAAGCATCTTTTAGTTTAAAAGGTTAGAGACTTGGATGGTGAACGAACAGAATGCTTGGATTTCCTAAACATCCCTGACAATGTAAGAGACAGTATGGAGACGATACGTGGTAAAAAAAATTAAATTCATTCGTGACTATTTGCGATTACTCGAGTTTGGGAATTAGTGCAAACTTCCGCAGAAAGGCCAGGGTTTTATTTAGTTTAAAGCATGTCCTTATACGAACAAATGGATTCATTCGAAAAATGGGCTTTTTCTTCCGAATGGGTCAATGCAGTTAAAATGGTAGCAAATGTTATGTCTGTCAATGCCACCCCAAGACCCGATCATAGATCATTTTGCTGCCGCCACGGTTGCAGTGAATCGGAAACACTAGGTCATATCCTTGGATCTTGTCCCCGAGGGGAAGTGATACGTAATAGTAGGCATTATGCTGTGAGGCGCTTACTTGCTGAAGCCATGATCAAATCAGGTTGCAAGGTTCTTTAAGAAGCGGAGTGTACTGGAGTTGGCTCAAAACGCGTTGATATTATAGACTACTATCAGGATTCGCGAAAAGAATTTATTCTTGATCCTACTGTTAAAATGGAACAGAATGACGACAATCAAGCAGAATCAGTGAATCAGGAGAAAAATCTTATTATGAACCATGCAATCCGTATTTTCCAGCAAAATTAAGCCTTGACGATATCCAGGTCATTGGGCTTTACGTTGGTGCTAGAGTTACAATTTCCCAGTTCTTTGTGGACTTTTTGAAGTCTCAGTGTTTACCTGTTACGCTTATTGTAGATATTGTAACGCCAGTCCTATAGAAATTGGTACAAATTTGTGTTCATCACCAGCATTAGCTAATTTGTTCTATTTAAAGTTTAAACAACCATGAATCACATAATTATGTATAACAAAAGTATGTCCCGTATACTTAGTCTTTGGGCTATCCTTATTGGAGGACAGTGTCAAGTTTATTTTTATTGAATAAAGTTGTCTATCTCCTTAAAAATAAAACTAGTAAAAGGTATTTTTATTTATGAAATCAAAGTGCCGCAATATTTATGATTTAAACCGATTGTCTGAAACCACGACATTTGGCCTTTTGGTCGACCTCTGACCAGGAGCCAGGACTGCACTGGTGAAACTACGAAATATAACATCTAAACAAACACATGCAATTCATAATTGGTCACGAAATTACGATATTTCAGCAGTTACAAATAAACGTCACTGTCAGATTACGTACGACAATGACTGAAATTCAAACAAAACGAAAATCTTCTTGCGGAGCAGCTGGCTGATCTTGTACAACGAAAAACTCAAAATTACAATGTGACTTTTAAAGTTGGTCTAGACAAAATAAAAGTGAAATGATTATTTTAAATGCCGCATCGCCGGTTTTGGAGTAACAATTAGAGGACAAGTGAGAAATTGCAGCATTTATCGGAGTTAGGGATGCCAGACGTCCTGATTTAGGCTTTAATGTCCTGAGTCCTGCCTAGGCCTTAATCAGGACGCAAATTGCCATGAATTGGACATAATTGTATTTTTGTACTAAAATATTGCACTTTTGTCTAATTGCTGCACAAAATTAAAACTCAAGTCATTGTTGCGCACTCTATTTTCAAATAGAAGTTGCATATTATGTTCATAGTGTAAGTACATACTTCCATTTTCAAAAATAAATTTTGCGCGGCAATCGTAGCCTTCGAACTTCGAATGTCGTATTTACGTTTGAGTGCTTTTTGTCCGTAGTCACTAGCAGTAATAATTGCAGGTCAGGGATTTTTAAGTATTTGTCTTCAGGTTACTTATTTAAGAAGAATTTCGGAATTTTTTAAGTGTTACTACTAGTCAGTGGACATGTCTTAGATTTAAATAATTTCGTAATTCAACTACGATAGCAAAGTTATATTTTGATCTGACAGATAAAGATTGAATTACGTAATGATTGTAGTAAGCTAAGGCCATCAATAATTTACGAGGATAGGCCATCGATAAGGAATTTTTTAACGAGCATAACCCTTCCAAACCATAAGCGAGATTTTCAAGATATATGAATTCATTCAAAAAAAGCGTAAAAAAACTTGAAATGGCTTAGTAACATGGGGAGTTTCGCTCGATGAAATATTTTTTCGAAAACACAAAAAAGGCCTAACAATGATTTTTCATTCTATTTTACATTTTTTTAAAATCCTTTTAGGCAAAATTTTTGGAAATTGTGTATGAAAACCCATTTTAAAGTGTTCTCAATTCAAAACCAATGAACATGAACAACAGTAGGTGCTTATAAAACAATATTGTAAATGGTTTTTCATACAAAATTTAGTAATTCAAAAAAGTAGTATTTGACTTTAAGAAGATTTTACATTTGATAAGTAAACAAATATTCTTTAGTATATATACAACTTTATTCAAAAATAAACTTGACACTGTTATCCAATGAGAATAGCCTAAAGACTCAGTATAAAGGACATATTTTAATAGTTTCTATGCTTAATTACAGTATAATGATTATGCATGACGTAATATAACGGAGGAGCGGAGAGAGGGGAGAAGGTCAGAGTGCTTTATGGAAAAATGTCTTGATTTGAGATCTTGGAAATCTGGCATTCCTAGCCAGAATTCCTGATTTAATGGGGACTGTCCTGATTTGGACTACGATGTCCTGTGTCCTGCATAGGTCTTAATCAGGATGCAAATAGTAAATAGTAGTCCAGATTTAGACAGGATCGTTAATGGTTGTCTTCAAAAGGCTAAGCGGGAAAAACTGGATTGCTGTGTGGTGTTCTTAAATGTCAGTAAAGCTTTTGAGGAAACATCGAACTCTCATACCTCCAGTACTCCTAAATCAAAGTTAATTCCATCTAAACTTCGATCACTTATTTTGAGTTTAATGGTTGACAATAAGGCTCAAATTCAAACGCGCAAAGGTATGTCCTAACCTATTATGGTTAAAAAGGGGGGTTTTCAAGGTTCACCACTTTCGCCCCAATTATTTGATATTTCAATCCATCATGTCATGAAAGAACTGAATGAGAGGGAAGTGAGTGATACATAAGGATTTTATCTTCACAATGATGTGCCTAAGGTAGGTGGTAGGGGTTTTGCAGATGATGTAGCGTAAGTGTCTTATTCTGTTCACGGAGCACGTGAATTGGCCAAAATTGTCATTCCTAACTTTAATAAACTAGGATATGAAATTAACATCAACAAGTGCAAAGTAATCAATATCGAGAAAGGCAAGCTGTGTGCAGATAATAAATTGCATACGAAATTTCTGGAAGACTTGTTTACAATTATTAGCAGCGCAGTTAAAGATATCCTTGCAATACCGCATGATTCTCTAAACGCTTTATTATACACCTCTAAACGTGTAGAGGACTCTAAATAATGCGATCTACGTTGAAGGCATTCATTCAGCATTACAACATCTGTGTTGTACGTTTAAGCTGCGAAGAATGAAGTACAAGCTAAGTTTGATTTTTGTCCAGAAACAAAGCCGGGAAAATTTTTACGGAAGGTTTTGAGAAATCAAGAATATGATCAATGGTGTTCGTTTTCTTCTCGGGGACAGGGTGTGAAGTTGTTCAAAGAATGTCCGTATGGCAATCGGTCTATTTTTGATAAGTGTGGTTTTACGTCTTCATAATGGTTAAATGCTTTAAAATGCCCGCTAATGTATATCCTGTTAAAGCTATTCCAGGTCGTTGACTAGAATCATCCCTTTGCAGGCACTGCAAAGGTAAAGAAACCCTCGCTCATTTTCTAGGAAAATGTCACGTGGGAAGTTTACTCAGGACCAGTAGACATCATGACGTCAGATCTATCATTGCTACCCATTTAAGAACGCTCGCATGTATTGTGCATAAGGAAATGTCTGATGGTGCTTCAAAAAGAATAGATATTATATGCTGGCAGATTTGAAGACAAGGTATATTCTGGACCCAACAATACGTATGGAGCAGTCTTTAACGCAAGTAGAGGAAGTGAATATTAAAAAACAGGCTTATTAAAACCCATTCATTCCTTACTTCATAGATAAATACCAATTGAAGAATTTGGAAGTGGTTGGACTTCTTTCTGAAGCCAGCGGAACTATAACTGGTTTGTTTGAATCATTTCGTAAAGAAATGCGCCTTCCTTTAAGAATGATAAAAGAAATAGTAGTTGCTACAATTAGAAGATCCTGCTGAATCGCTCATAATCATTTATATAATATGAATTTGTCTCATAGCTAATGTTAAATTGTTGATTTATATCTTTTCATTTAAAAATCATAATTAGTTTTGAAAGACGTTTTTTGTTCTTACTGTGTCTAAATGGCAAGCGTAATATTGACGCTAGTTGTAAATAAATATTTACTCGCTCTCTCTTTTGTACTTAAATAATAAAATTCTGTAAAAAGTTAAAACTCGGGTCATTGTTGCGCACTGTATTCTCCCACATAGAAGTTGCATATGCTCGTACAGTGTTTTACTTCTATTTGCAAAAATGAATTTTGAGAGATTTTTTCTCTAGAAAAAGAGCTCAAGACCTCAAATAGTGGAGGAACCTCGAGCCTCTGTGAAATAATAGTGATACTGGGCTTACAAGAGATGACATCTCAAATCCTTAGGGATTCTACCTAGAAACGAAATATTATTATTATATTATTGAAGGAAAATTTGAGTGTAAGTACCTGTCAGTGGGTATGCTTCAGATTTAAATACGTTAGTTCTTCAATTTTGATAGCAAAGGCATATTTTCATCTGAAAAATAACGATTTGATTACGTAATATTTGTAATAAGTTGAAGCCGTTAATCATTTTCCTGCTTTTTTCGCTGATTTGGACGGATAGAGAATTATGTTAAGTACAAGATTTCAAAAATTCCTGCCAGAACGTGACCGTATTATTTTAAACTGGAATGGGGTTTTTATCTCAAGAACCAGAAGACGTCCATATAACTATTAAATTATTTTTTTAAACAGACAAGGACGACAAAGACGACGAATACAATATTTGAAAAATGTATGTGCATTTGTTTTTGCATACTTTTAAGTCATAAACAAATCAATAAAAAGTCTTGTGCGAAATTCTTAAACAGTTGTTACTTAGTACTTTAAAATGCTAAACAGTAAAAATACTATTGAAAACTGTAGTTATTTTTTTATACCTATGCTACAAAAACCACACGCATGAACAAACGGTTAAAAGTTCGAATTTAAGATTGAAGAATTTCACTCAAGGCTTTTTAATTAAATTGAAAAACTTTGAATACTCACTAGAGTGACAAAAATTACCATCAAAAAGAGAATTTTGGACTCAAAGCGCCCAATAGCGTTTGGTGAACTTACAAATGTGATAAATATATGTTCATTATGTTTATATTAATATATAAACCACACATTGAAGCTCTTAATGTTGAAAACACAATTATTCATAATAAGGATGAAATTTCAAAAGAATTGGCACAAGCATTTGTAATTCCAGCCAATCGTTTCGACAGTGAAATTATAAATTATTAAAGGTAATTAGTCAGTGAAGAAAATGAGACAGTTATAATCTCTCGTGATGACGTCGAATCGGCTGCTCTGGGAATCAACAACAGATCTTTAAACTCGTCTGATATTGTTACTGCATTTATATTCTTTAATTGTATTGCATCTTTAGCAACACCTACGGCAGCGCTATTTAATTTATGTTTACGTCGCAGTAAGTTTCCATCTACTCTTAAGTGCGCCACTATTAGCCCAATACTAAAGAAAGGAGGCAGTAAATTAGACTCAAAGAGCTATCGCCCAATCTCAAATCTACCATTTATTAGAAAACTGGTTGAGCGGATAATACACTCGTGTCTTTTAGAAAAATGTGAAATAATACTTTGTGACAATCAGCACGGATTTTGAAAGGATCGATCGTGTCAATCTGCAGTACAAGTTGTAACGCAAGACGTGTTCAATAAATTGGACCTCAGAAAAGGAAAAACCGCTGCCGTATTTATAGACTATACTAAAGCCTTTGACACAGTGCCACATCTTCCACTCCTAACAAAGTTAAAACTACAAAACGATGTACATACTTGTATTTTAAAGTTATTATGTAGTTATTTTATAAACCGAAAGTTTAAAATGATACTAGGTACCTACATATCGTATGAGTATTTTTTAAATTGTGGTGTCCCCCAAGGCTCAATACTGGGCCCAACGCTATTTATCTTATACATTAATAACATCTGTGCTATTCAATCTGTTATGCAATTTTGTAAATGTGTACTATATGCAGACGACGTAGTACTTTACTGTGACGGCGATGACTGCGAAGAAATGCTTGCCAAATTAAAAACTGCACTAGAGAATATAGAAGAATGGTGCACTGAAACCAATCTACGAATAAACTACACCAAGACCAAGTTTATGATTTTTCATAAAGCTCAGGACCGTTCTATTTCCAATAATTTGACATTATCTTGTAAAGGTAATGATATAGAAAGGGTGCATACCTTCCGTTACGTAGGTGTAATTTTGGATGCAAATCTTACATTTAAACCCTATCTGGAAACTGTTAAAAAGAAAGTAATGGTAAATATCATCTTGTTACATCGCATGAAACCATATATTTCGTTTGATATGTTTAAATTATTGTTAAACCCACATCTATACTCACATATAGACTACTGCCTTACTACATGGGCATGCCAGAATCATAGGGATTATGTACTGCTGCTGGATAAAATTCATAGACTTATTTATTCGTACTTCTATAAAATTAATTTAAGTGATACCAAGAAATATTTAAAACGTTATAGTAGGGGTAAATTTTGCTTATGAGTGTTTTTTGCTTGAAAAATGTAACGTACTCTCTGTTGCAGAGAGAATTAAAATGTATAGCGCTGTGCAATTATTTGAGTATTTAAAATTCGGTTCTAAATGTGACAAATATAATGAACTGTATAAATGTGAATTTAATGTAATTAATTTGTTACACAAAAATACAATAAAGCCCATTCCTAGTACGGAAACATGGAAAAGAAGTGTTATGGCAAGATTTACATGTTTGTGGAACTCCCTACCTAATGAACTTCGGGACCTTGAATTGACAAACTATCGTGAACGTATTTCTAAATATTTATTAAACCTGCGACTACAATCTGCTTTTTGAATTTTTATGTTAATTTTAATTAGTTATGATATTATTATTGATTCTATCTCTTTTTCCTCTTGTTGTCCGGTTCTGTAAATCATTGGTTCAATTCGATGTAAACTCTGACAACTGAATAAAGTCAATACAATACAATACAATACAATAAATATTCTTCAATTAGAGCTGACTATCATTCAACTGTTCGAAGGATTTAGCTTAATGATACTTTACTGCAGACAAAAAATGCGTTGAAATATACAAAAAGTTTCTTGTAAACAAAATCCTCTTGCGTGAAGCACAGTCATCTAAGAAATACAAAAATAGCTGTTAAACAGCGGCGGATCTAGAATTTTTTCTGAGGAAGAGCGAATGACCACCTGGGGGAGCTAACAATGCTAAGCCGCCATATTTAAAATAGACGCGTCTATCTTTGCAATGTTGAAAAATTTCCTTCTGCGGGGGGGGGGTCCCTGACCCCCCCCCCCCTTCTGGATATGCAGTTTGCAGTTGCTGTTAAATATGAGTGTTTAGTGATAGAATTGTTATTTGAACGTTTAAAAATAATAAAGTAGTGTATTAGAAGTACTAAAATAAAAAGTAAGTACTTCAATTTTGATTTTATATTTTTTTGGTAATGTGTCCTGATTTTGACCTTTTCGAATCTGGCATCCCTATATTGTATTGTATTAATATATATATATATATGTAGCAGTATTGTATTTTCGACCCATTAGGTTATTGTATTGTATTAAAGGAGTATAGAGGCATTCGGACCTATCATCCATGGCCTCACTCTTTTCTTAAAGTTTTGCTATATGATTCGAAGGTCCCGCGATAGAGTATGGAACTAGATAGCATTGGGCTTCTCATCACTTGACTTAATGGTACGAAGGAAAGAAGATAGGATAGAAATGAAAGCCATCTAATTGAATATTACGGCTGTTAAAGATTGCGGTATAAGGTTAATGCCCTGTCGGCTTTGAAACTATTTGAGATAAGATCTCAGGCTCAGTATATTGAACATCCCCGTATATGCACAAGCGAGAACCACCTCAATAGTTCATAAACAGTATCTGTTCACCGCACCCCGCACAGTTACGTCAAGTGTATGGGACACAGCATGACAGTGAGTGGAGACTTGTAGTAGGGTAGAAGAGAATGGTCTGCTTAACTATATTGCAACTATACCTAAGTACGAGGAAACAGCTGCTGGTCTGCTGGACAGCCATTTTCATACGACCGTCTATGTCTCATATGCACATATGAACGGCCGTATACTGAGTCCCCTTAGTTGCTCAAGAAAAACTCTCAAACCCCCCCTCCCCACCAAGCCCTTCCACAACACTAACTTCTGCGCAACCTGACGTAAAAGCACTACCTGACTAAGGATTCTCTCATACGGTTCAAAAAGAAACGTCGAGATATCGAGGACAGAGCACTGCTCCCCTCGGCCACAAAGTCAGGCTAGTGAGTCTCAAAAGGCTAAGGTCAAAAGGCTAAGGCGCCATATTTAAAATAGACGCTTCTATCTCTGCAATGTTGAAAACATTCCTTCTGCGGGGGGGGGGGGGGTCCCTGACCCCCCCCCCTTCTGGATATGCAGTTTGCAGTTGCTGTTAAATATGAGTGTTTAGTGATGGAATTGTTATTTGAACGTTTAAAAATAATAAAAGTAGTGTATTAGAAGTACTAAAATAAAAAGTAAGTAGTAGGGGAGTGCGTATGTGTGATCGGGTTCATTTTTTTTCAACTTTGAAAATCTGTAACTTTTTTTGTACTTCCTCCAAATTCACTGTTTATGTACTCAAACACTAGCCAGTTCATTCTCTATGTACCCTTAAAATATCAAACCGATAAACTGAAAATTCGAAGACTTGTACCAAATTGTATGAAATAACTTCGATAATTTTCGAAATTACAAAAATGCTGTTTATGTGATCACCGTGTCCCAAAATGTGATCATGTTAAAATTGCATTAATATTACAGTAAAAGTGAGTGCCTTTTATGTGATCACTCTAGAAAACTTTCAGATAAGATGGAAAATGAAAGATAATGCGATATTAGGTTCCATTTATGAGAGTTTAAATAACACTACATGCGTAAAATACAAAATCACATGTTTTTGGGGTGGTCTGCAAATGGCGTCACAAAATTAATGACATTTTGTCCCACCACTATTTTATCATTTTAGGGGTTGCCCATAAATGATGTCATCGAAATATCTCCATTTCTACAACCTTATGATTACCCTGTCATCAACCGAACCATTGTGTAAAATAGATGGATATCTTTAACATAAGTTGTCATCAAGATCCTAGCTGACCCACTAACTGTACCCCTGACATCATTTACGGATGATCTCTTACCATTGAGTAAGCGACTATTTTAAAATGGAATGTCATTAGTCATCAATATCTGGCTAGACCAGCTGACCCGAACGATGACATTCTTTGAGGACGATTTTTAAGGGATTACCCATAAATGATTTCATCATCTTGGTGGGTATAAATAAAATAAACGAGAATTCGGCATATGCAACATGTAATAACAGCAATTGCGTAAATGATCGAGGAATTCCTGCTGAACTAGTGGATTTGTCTTGAGCTACACACCACATTAATGCTAACGATACACTGAATTTTAATACCCACCCATTTTTCTAATTTACAAGAAATCAAAATTTACTGTAAGGGATGGTTCATAAATAATGTCACCCAAATTAAAACTTTATCAGGACATAACCCATTCACCTCTATGTCATGATTTTCATGACATCAACATTACTTAAACCGCTATATGTAATATGTCTTCAAAATCTGACTGGACCCACACCCATCCGGACGACATCATTTATGGACGATCCCTAATGATGTAAAACAGCATTGTCAACTTATTTTAATAAGCTGTTTGATATGATTCGATGCTTTTAGCCATCTGCAGATCTGATCACATTTAGAGCTCATAGAATGATCACATTATAGCACAACTCCCGGATTTGACACTTTGACCTTTCATCTATTTTAGTGGGAACTCTCCGTACGAAAATCTCAAACAGTATCTTCAACTAGTTGGTAATGAATGTATCAATCACGTTGCACACGTTGTTTAATTCTAAAATGTACAACACTAGAAATTTTGAAATTTGAAAACTCGGAAAAAAATTCGTTATTCTGATATTCGAACTTCGACGATTTTACTCTGCCCAGGTTTTCAAAGTTTCGCACCCTAAATTATACTGTCGTTAGTTAAGAGTACAAGCTATCATTACCGGCTAGTAAAGGATTTCTGATGCAGCTTGTGCTTTAGCACCAGCAACTGATCACACTTAAGGCATGATCACATATACGCACTCTACTGCTACTTTAATTTTGATTTTATATTTTTGTGGTAATGTGTCCTGATTTTGACCTTTTCAAATCTGGCATCCCTATATCGAAGAGGGCGATGGAATTTCGCTACAGAATTTTAATAATCGCGATATTTTCACGCTATTCGTTAGTGCACATGATTTCAAAATACATAGTTGTATATGATGCCTTAAAATGATGACTTTTAGATGCTGGCCAAACATCTATTGAAATGGTTTTGTTTGTCTGTCTGTCTGTCCGTTTGTTGGTCCTGCTCAACAGGTCTCAGTTTTTAACTGATTCCTTTCAAACTACTTGTAAACTCTCAACAATGCGAACGAGAGGTGCCCAATTGTTTTTAAGGAAGATCGGATCACCCAGTTATCCACTTTTAACAGTTGAGTGGGCCCACGTCAAAACTCAGGAAAGTGAACTATCCAAAAACAGATATGCATACAAAACAAATGCACAAAATTCACGTACATACAATCTTTTGAGTTCTGCCGGGCAAATACAAGTATTACACATAGGATCAGCAGAAGTACAACCCCAAGCAATAATCTATTTAAATCTATGCTGCAGTGGTTGTTTTGGTGTCTCACTTCAGACACGCTAGGAATATCGTTGTGGAGGCTTAGGGGTTAGGCACAATTAATGTCACGTGATTAATCCTTTTCTCCACCCCTCGCCCCAATACCCAGCTGTTATCGCATTAACTTTAGGTAAGCGGCTTTGGGGTTACGCACAAATAATGTCACGAGAATATTATTTTCAAAACCCCCGCCCCCTACTGTTATCGTATTGACATTAGATAAACGGTTCAGGGGTTACGCGCAAATGATGTCGCGTGAATATTTCTTTTCGACACTCCCACCCAGCTGTTATGGCATTGACATTAGGAAAACAGGTTAGGGGTGACGTGCAAATGGTGTAACAGGAATATTCTTTTTCGACACCTTCCTCTAGCTGTTATTGCAATAACTTTAGGTATTGTTATTACGTATAATGCATTTACAACTACTAACCAAACACTTATATCCTCGATACGCAGTATGACCACCATCAATCACATCATTTTAAGAGTGGCGGGTGTTTTTTTATTTCCTATATTATTTAAATTATTTTTTAAGTATATGTCGTACGTAAATGACGTCATTCAAATTACGATATTTTACGGATCACCTTCGACTAGTGTAGTCATTGCATATACGATAGTCTTTCAGATGGGATGTTACTAGTCTGCAGGCAGACCCATTGACCTGGCTGATGACGTCATTATTAGATAATGTCGTGTCACTCATCCAAATAGAATATGAAAATTCACAAATAATTTTAAATTACAAAAATAGATATGCAGCTTGGTACGTATAGTACGTAAACACGAGATTGAGTGCATATATTGCGACATACAATATTCACGTATATTAGTCATACAGGCAGTTACAGGTAGTAACAGGTATTCATATATAAGTTATGTATTGTATGCCCCAACTTCGTAGGTTAAGAAAGAATTATATTTTTACATACCATTCATCTGTGAATGTGTGAAGTATGAGTAATAATATATTTGATGAGTCTAGCTTCATGTCGCATTAAATGAATATGGAATGCTGAAGTAGACATAGCTGAGCTTTGCACAGACATACTACATGTGAAGTATGTATGCAGCGGATGTTTATGTTTTGTCGCTGATGTCTGCGACTTCAAGTAGAATTCAAGTTCAAGTTCTATTTTCATTATCATTCTGTACAACAGACATAAACATTGACGGCAATATTCCTTATTTGTATATTGCGACTCAACACTTTATTGTCTTTAATTCTTTAGAAGAGTTTAACATATGTAGAAATCACGGAATTCTCTAATTAATTAATTATAAGGACAATTCGTAAAGTATCAGAATATTCAAATTAGTGTGTCTGGGTAGAATTATTAGTTTAAGGATATTGGTAAATCATGATGAAATGTATTTACTTAAATTATAAATTTGACAATTGTAAGAATGCGGTAGTCTTTGTCAAGCCACAACAACCAAATTCATAAATTGTTTAATTATCATTGTCAACCGAGTTTAATTCAGTAAGAATTGAAGAGAATAAAAATTAATCGTGAATCTGTGATCGTGTCAAGAACAAGTCTTCTGAGAGTCCAGAATCCTTTTCATTTACCCTCTTTGCATCCCCATATATCTGCGGTGTTAGTTTTCCCAGTCAGCTCATTAAAGTGTACTTACCAGTTTCTTTAATCTCGTTCATACCAACTGAGTTATTTGGGTCCCCACACCTAACGTGGGCGTTATTAGCACTATCCGACAGGTTTACTGGTTACCTTACTTTATCCTAGTATATTCATACAAAGTTAAAGTTTCAAACCTTAACAGTATATGACCTATGGGAATCGTCCATTAACAACGTTATTAATATAACACTATTTTGCAGATACCTATTTCATCAGTGTAACCATTACATAAACGTAGACGACGTCTACACAATACCTATTTAGTGCCGCCAGCTCTCATGTCAACACTATTAGTCAGGAATGGTCCGTTAATGATGTCAACAAGATTAACGTTAATTAAGTGCAGCCCCACTTCCATTTTATTATTTCAACTCGGGGATGGTTAATGAATGATGTCAACAGATTTATCGCCTAATTAGTACTGCCCTCCACATGGTCAATTTATACCCGGCGCGGAACACCTATAGTTGCATAGATATGGTGAATCCATTATTCAAAGGGTTTTTTACCTCCCCCCGCCCCTGTCTTCTCGGTGCTAACGTCTAGGTAAGGGATGGTCCATAATTAATGTCAACCAAATCATCAACTAACACCGTGGCCCGGAGCTTAAGCATGCATTGAAATGGGTTTGTCTCTCTGGCTGTCCGTAGTAAGCACGCTACAAATCGCACTCGCGCTAATAAATTAGTTTAGTTTTTTTTATTTTAAGGAAAGTTTATAAGCAAAATGTAGCAAAATTTAAATTTAAGAGTAACTGTCACCGTTTCAATGAAATTTCTATTCCTCATAGATCAGATTTTAGCGTTACTCATGTTATCTTGCTACTTTGTTGTAGCCAGTGTTGGCTAAAGCTCAGCATCTACTTCGGGCCCACGATCGCCAAATTCGGCGCTAAGCGCCAGAGTTTTACAAAACAAATAGTTTATATAGATTTTAAAATAAAAATAGTTAAATTTTACTAAGGCTGATGAAATAATGACTTAAGCCGAGAAACTCGATACTATCCAAAAAGAATTGAGCAGAGTCCTGTTCGGATTTTTGAGTTTTTCAAAAAAAAGGTAATATAACAAGGAGTAATGAGAAAGATTTACTAATATTTAACAAAAATCGGGCATAGTGCTCGGCAGCCCTTTACTGGTTTAAACAAAATATATCGAAGTTTTCTCATAATTGACACACTGGAGGAAAGGCAGGATTTAAAGCCAGGCGCGGGAAGTCTGAACTTTAAACTCTGCCCTGAAATCTGGTCGACCGAAGATGAATGGGACGGAGCGGACCAGCACCAGCAGCAGCAGACCAGCCGAAGAAAAGAGAACGGGAGACGGGATCTGGATTCCCAGGTAAATATTTTAATAATACTAAGTTGTAATAATATAATAATAATAACAAATAACAATAGGGATGAGCTGACTGTGACAGTATAATGTAATGTATGCAACGTAATGTTATGTAACCCTTATGTTTTTTGCAGGGACTGAAATTGGAACTGAAACTGAAAAGTGTAAAATGTGAAGTGTAAAGTATTAGATTTAGGTTGTGCCATGTACCCGTCACGGTCAAGGTGACAAAATTAATTAAACACCAAAGTCTAATTTCAAAATCAGATGCATTTACACAAATAAAACAGCGCACAAATAAGTTATCGATAAGAAGTATATTTATTTCATTACGTTGGTAATATCTATATTGCAAATTTAAAAGTTTGTGATTAAATTATGTCAAAACTAACATTAAGTCAGGAAAAATGTTAGTTTGTTGTAATACACAGCTTATAACTAAACAAAATAGTTTATGCTCCTGCAATTACTTTGTTATGCATGAAAAAGTTCCGTCCTCAGGACGGGCCGGTTACTTACTTGTTATAGATAATCCTGAAATTCTTGTATCGAAGCTAGAAACCACATTAGCTAATAGCCGTTTCGCATTGACGACGTACGGAGGTTACCTTCGTAAATCAGCTAACTAGGTGCAGTACGGAGAACTTCATCTAAGCCTATGTAGCCGTGATTTACCCTAACTTTTTACCTACGTAAAACGCGTTAGGCGAGACCTAACTACCTACTTAGGTAGGTGGTTTGTGCAGTGCGGGTGATACCTAACTAAAGGTCCTGCACTTACTACACTTCATTTTTCCCTTCCTAAAACAAGGATGCCTTTGAAACTTTCGTCTACTGGCCCCGAGAAAAAATGAGCCCGCAAGTTTGATTGGTCAGTCACAACAGAGCTTTTAAGGCTAGGTGAGGTAGTCTGGGTTGTCATTTCTACGGAAGCTACCTACACGTCACATAATGTATAAACAACGATATACTGATTATTAACCTATGGGGGCCAGATTTTCAAAACCAAGCCACAACTTTAGTATATTTTTTTTATGAAACCTAACGACCTAAACAGGAAGTTGACAAAAAAGAATTGAATTTTGAAAACTAGTGTGGCGGCAAAATGTTTTTGAATTTAAGGAAGTTAGCATTGCGTAAATGGAAAAACTCACTGTTTTCAAACCCCCAGCCGGATGTCAGTTTTTATTCAAATTTCAAGTAGTAATGCTTGTTACGTAGAGAAAACGATGCTCTTTTTGAAAGTGCTTCCGAAATGTTTTTAAAACAACATTTACGCTTCCCACGCATTTTTAAAGTTTAAGCTATTTTTATTTAATTTTACTCATCACTCGTCTCGTCATATGCAGGAATACGTTTGAAAGTTTTTGTCGAGCCAAGCTTGTACCATCGTTTACTAGTTAGTCTATGCCTGTATCGTTTCATAATACTATATAGTTATTAAAACTGCAAATTGCTCTAATTGCATATTTTAAAACGCAAAACGTTCTAACTGTATGGATGCAATCACTGCAAATGATTCTAACTACATGATCTTAAAACGCAACCTTTTCTTACTAAATGATTTCAAACACGAATTGTTGTAATAACATGGTTTTAAGTTGCAAACTAATGTAGGTAACTACGTGGGTTAAAGTTGCAAAAATGATGTAACTACATGATTTTAATAAAACCAAAAATTTACAACTGTTTGTTCAATACATATATACATTGTACATATCTGTTCGTTTTAAGTTGCAAACTAATTCAAGTGATTTAAAAAAGCGCAAAATTCTCTACACACATAATTTGGATAAGTGCAAAATATTATTATTACGCACTTATGAATATTAAATGCTCATTAGTTAGTTAGTTAGAGCTTTTTACACTTCTAAAATGCTGTATGTAGAACCTTTTGCCTTTTGTAATAATGTGCAATTATAAAAAACAATTTAAAATTTGAAAACAAGGGACAAGTAATTATATAGCACTTTCTAAAATCATTTAGTTAGAACAGTTTAAAACTTAAAACCGTGTAGTTAGAACATTTCAAACTTTTTAAAACCATTTAGTTGGAACAATTCGCGTTTGAAATCATTAAGCTAGAACATTTTGCGACTAAAATAATGTATTTAGTGCGTTTTGCATGTTTTTAAATCATGCAGTTAGAGCAATTTGGGTTTTGAAATAATGTAGTTAGAACCATTCGCAGTGGTTACATCCATATAGTTAGAACGTTTTGCGTTTTAAAATATGCAATTAGAGCAATTTGCAGTTTTAATAACTATAGTATTATGAAACGATACAGGCATAGACTAACTAGTAAACGATGGTACAAGCTTGGCTCGACAAAAACTTTCAAACGTATTCCTGCATATGACGAGACGAGTGACGAGTGATGAGTAAAATTAAATAAAAATAGCTTAAACTTTAAAAATGCGTGGGAAGCGTAAATGTTGTTTTAAAAACATTTCGGAAGCACTTTTAAAAAGAGCATCGTTTTATCTACGTAACAAGCATTACTACTTGAAATTTGAATAAAAACTGACATCCGGCTGGGGGTTTGAAAACAGTGAGTTTTTCCATTTACGCAATGCATAGATGGGCATGCCTCACGAGGGATGAGCGCAACCCTCACGCTTACGCTCACCCTCATTGCCGTGAGTGCGAGTGATGAGTGCGAGTGCAGATTTAAATTGTGTGCACTCATTTGGTGAGGGCGAGTGTTGCTGAATTCCCATCCCCCTCATGAGGGTGAGCGTGAGTGCATGACAGTTGCACTCATCCCTCATCTTCAAGTAGCAGATGGAACTCTTATTTATTTATATTACTATTATAAATTGAAACAATACTGCGTGCCGATGCTTTATTATACTGCTATAATCCGCGTAGAACTGTTTGGTTGAATAAAAAATACAATTTTAATAAATTTAAAAAAAAATATGCGTCTAGACATACTTGACTACATTAAATAAAGGCGCGATGAGGGGGGCCTCATGAGGGAGAGCGTGAGTGCCTTCTTTTCAAAATTTGCACTCATGAGGGTGAGTGCGAGAGGCAAGTTTTAGTGACGTGAGGGTGAGCGTGAGGGTGAGTGCATACTACTTCATAGGCATCCCTCATGAGGTGAGGCTGAGGGGGGAGTTTTTGCCCATCTATGACGCAATGCTAACTTCCTTAAATTCAAAAACATTTTGCCGCCACACTAGTTTTCAAAATTCAATTCTTTTTTGTCAACTTCCTGTTTAGGTCGTTAGGTTTCATAAAAAAAATATACTAATGTTGTGGCTTGGTTTTGAAAATCTGGCCCCCATAGGTTAATAATCAGTATATCGTTGTTTATACATTATGTGCACGTATTACTAGTGCGGAGAGGTTTATCTTAGTAACCTACGAAAGTTACCTCCGTATGTCCTCAGTGCGCAATGGCTATAATATATGAAGTAAATAATAAAAGTCACGCAGATATAATTTTACATACCAAAGATAACAATATAACAGTTTATTAAAAAGAACCAATTTCTGTTCCGCATGGTGGTCAAATCGCTCAAAAGGATATCTGCATACTATTTAAAACCTAATATAGATGACACAAATAATAATTTAAGATTTAGAATAAAATAGGTTGATTTTAATAATATAACTTTAGAAACAGGTAGATATGAAATATAAACAGTATTGGTAAAAATATCCATTGAAAATGCGTGTAGATATAAACAATATTTCCATAGCAAAAGAAGAAGACAATTTTTTAAACAATGTTATGAAAATTAAACCCAGTGCTTGCATAGAAAAATGTGTAACAGAAATACCTACTGGTTATGTTGTGGACATTACAACATGAAATTCAATTGGTTAAACACATCCAAATAACAAACGAAAGCATGATTTTAGCTTTAAATTATTATGTAAGTTGTATTGAGTAGTAGGGTTCGCCCTAATTTTGATTGAGTTCATTTTTTTAAAGCTTCAATTGCCTGTATCGTTTTACACAGCCAACGTGCACTTAAGGAGAAGCTATCATTATATTATTATTATGCTGGGTTTTATTTCATGAATCCAATTAAATAGCACATACACGAACATGACACAAATAAATGTATTGTCACTTTCGAAGATAGTGCGTTAAGTTAGGCAATTTTGTACTTAAACTTATAATATACTAGAAGTAAGTTTAGTCTATAGTAATTTGTTGCGAAAGATGAAGAAGCCCGCGCGTCAGAAAAACAGCGCTGCGGTTAGAAGATTAACTAATTGATATTTTAACAATGTAATAGACTAAGTACTTACTTTGTAACCTATGTTTTGAGTTTTTATAAAAAAAACATATAAAAGTAGTCTCTAATAAAATATCTGATTTAAAAAAAAAACCTTCTAAAGGGAAAAAAAAACATTATGAAATATACACCCACCTTTTATATGGCAAACTATGCTTTTTTTGTGCATTTTAGTTTTGTTACCCCAGACTAAAGTAAACTGGGCAAGGGATTTAGAGCACCCTATACAGCTCTCTAATATTTACACAAATATTACAGCACAGTTTATCATCCACATGTTTAAGAGGGTATGGTCTAGAATCTGTAGTGTGTCTATAACCGGCGTCGTGTGGTATTTAATATTAAGTGATTTAATTATTCTGACAAGTTATGTTAAGTTGAAAGTCTGAATGAATTATACTCCTCCATGTTCACAGAAGTACTTAGTGTCGAAAACTAAAATTTGCAAGAGATACAGGTCACTGTATGAAAAAACTTCGGAAAGTCTTACAGCGCCCAGGATCTGTTAATGTGATAAATAAGCTTAAATACAATAAAAGTTAATGGAAAAGTAGGGCCTTAAATATGATTGGCATAAAAAGCTGCCAAAAAAGTGCTTAAAACTTTATTGATTTTACATAGCCAGAGTTTTTATGGAAAGTAGCTAAAATCACTGGTAAAGGTAGGTAAGACTATAAGCTATATGTACATTAGTTGTACAGATTGTTAAAGGCGGTAGTAATTTAACGGCAGCCACTGATCACATTTTAGGTGTGATCACATTTAAGAAGACTACTGCTAACACTTTACTTACTGCTATTTTAAATTAACAGTTTCCATTAATTATAGCATTTACCTGTCTGAACATGCATATTAACGTTACCAACGTACACACAAGTAGTTCATTTCTGTATGCAAATTCGTGGAATGCAACATCTCTGGAATATCCATATTTTGATTTATATAAAACACACAACGCGTGGTCGTCATTTTATTTTAAAAACAAAATTGAATTAGTATTTAATTTTTGTGAAAGCTTTTAAAATCTGCTTTAACGCTAAAATCACATGCTTAAAGTATAAGCAAATACATGTCGAAGAAGAATTGATGCCTTAGTTAGTGTGACATCCGGCGGAATAAACGCGTCTAAGTAAAAGTTTTCGGCTACACGCTTTTAAGTTTCAGCAGCAGGCCAGGAATTGAATTCAGTTGGCTATAAGTAGTTAAAATATCTTCACACTAACATGGGAACCTGGTAATCGGACAAAGTCTCCCCGGACATTTTCCCCCCGGTCATTTTCCGTCCGGACTTTTTCCCCCCGATAAGTAACAGCGAACATTTTCCCCCCAATACTAAAATGCAACAACTGGTACCAGTTCAGTATCGTGTAAAATTGCATACTTTGAGAAGATAGCGCAATGTTGTAAGCTATAGGACTAGGAGCTGGTCTTGAGTATTATTTCACGATTTGCTTACTAATAACTATGTTTTTAATGTTCTGCAATCTACTGTTCTGTACTTTTAATTACTACTTTTGCTAATCGGACCGGCAAGAAAATTGCTATACACAAATACGCTTGGGTTGAAGTTTTATTTTATCAGTGCCCATCAAGAACTCGAAGCAATGTCACGATCTTAAAATACTTATTTTTGAGTATTATAGTAGAAATTGCAATGGTTTTAGAAATAATTAAAACAGCGTCTGGTGGAAAAAAAATCGCATTCGAAGAGTTTATGTAAATCAAACAAAAACCTTTATCATTCGACTTTTTAAGTTAACAATTCAGAATTTATGCATTCCATTCAATTCTAAGCTTGCGGTTTAATAAAGTATATTTTGCATAGAATTTGTGAGATTATATACATTCAGCGAGAATAAAATTAAAACACATTCTTATGACTCAACATTTTATAAATCATCGCTTAATCTTACGACACATAACATAATTACGAGTTTGGGGGGAAAATTTCCTCTGTTACTTATCGAGGGCGAAAAGTCCGGGGGGAAATGTCTGGAGGTAAAATGTCCGGGGAGACTTTGCCCTACAACCTGGGAACCTACCTTACTTGATTATGATTATATACCGAATAAGGCGAAACTACCTGAAATTCGTGTAATGAGTATGTAACACAGGAATAGTCCGAGTAGGAACAGTCCGGGTAGTGCAAGTCCCACAACCCATAATAAACAATATTGAACATATACAGCGTGTGTAAGCAAGTCTTCGCGATTGAGGTTGTTATAAATTAAAGTGCATATAACTCATAAACGGTTCAGAGCACATAACATGTAAATGTAAATAAATGTAAGTCACTTTATTAGTTATAAATTGCAATGCATGCAAAAGCTGTAGCTCAACTGGATTTCTAGACATTAAATTAAATGCAAAAATTTAATGAAAAAATGAGAGAAGCAAGTCTGCGTGATTTTAAAGTTTTTTAAAACTAAATCTATTTATTATCTCACATGACCTCCCTTTGCGGCCAAAAGCTCCCGAATCCTATTCGGAACAGACTCGACTAGCTTCTTTGTGAATTTAGGGCTAATCTTCTTCCACCCTTTTTATAGGACAGTGATCAATTTGGACGTGTTTTTTAGCATAGGTTTAAGCCGAATTCCGGATATTTTTATTCAAAATATCCATGTAAACTTCTTTAAACATGGTTGTGGGGATATAGACTAACGTTCCGACTCCGTGAGCAGAAAAAAAGCCCCACACCATTACGGTCCCTGAAAAAGCTACACGGTCAAATTCTGTTATAGTAGGTACTTTGTATGTAGCTAAATAGATGAACACAATACCGTCCAAACAACGAAGTCTGCACTCACACGACTACCCGGGCGCCGGGCAGAAGTCACTCATATGGGTAGTGTACGTTCCAGGTAGTTTCGCCTTATTCGGTAGTTTTAGTATTAAGTAAGGTAGGCTCTCGTACTAATTTGTAATCCTCAATACCCTAGTATACTCACGTTTTAAGGTTAAAATAATTTAAAGGATTCTTACAACTTAATGAACAATCCAAAACCTACGGCTAATTAGTTTCATATAACGAGTCCACCCACAGCCAATACAGAATGTAACGAATTTAATTCATTCCCATTCATATACTTAATAAAGGGTATTGACTAGTCTGCTACTAAGCTTCGTTTCCAGAATTATAGAGTAAGAAATAATAAATATCAGGATTTTAACCATTATAGCAGCAAAATGAGAGTAACAGACACAAAGAAGAGCTTTTCACCCGCACGCAGTGAATCTTATGTTTTTATATATCGGTATATGGACAACTTTCTCCTGGAAATTCTCCTCCCGGACTTTTTCCTCGCAAACACATACTGAGGACATTTTCTTCCCAGCATCGAAATTCATATGACTACAATACACGATTGCTTCTTGTCAGATAATAAATGTATTTGTAGAAATTCTCGAAAGTATGCAAAATTCATAATGTGAAATACTAAAATCGATTGTTCCCCAATTTTCTAAGTTTTTGTATGTAAATATTTATTAATCAAATGTAACGAATGTAATATGAACAGCATTGCACAAGTAATGCCGTCTGGTCAACTCACTGTATTTGTATAAATTCTCAAATGGAACAGTGAAATTACAATGACTGTCGATACTTTTCTTCGCCGTGTAGGTCACACCATAAGATTTAATTTTTAGTTATACGCCTGTACTTTACAACCATATGATATTAATTTTTGGTTCGTGTAATAGTCGCACCCATTAATTTCGTTCTCACCGCACTCACCCCCACATTAGTCGCATCTGGGTATTATTCACCCCCGTTTAACTCGCACCCGTTATATTCGTCCCCGTGAAGTATGCAATAAAGATTATGTGAACTGCCTGTGCAGGTGATAATCGTTGCCAGTTTAGTGGAAACATGTTTTAAAAATTATAAATAATAATGAAAAATAATGCTTCACAAGTAGTGAGTGGGAGACAAATTTTAGCACTTAAAAATGTAAGCCGTAAAGCCAATGCTTAAAAATGTAGTGCTATATATACATAAGGATTTTTGTAGTGCTATTGCTATATCTCCATAAGGATTTTTGTAGTCTCCCTATAGGGTTAATCTAAGGGTCATGCGGGTGAAAAGGATTAAGACTTCTATTCATACAGGCGGTATTTTAGTAGCACTATATGGGTATGAGCTTAACCTTACCCTCATGGCGCTCACCCGCAGTGATGCTTTCCCAAGAATTCTAGAGTTCATCGGCCTTTCTAATTTCGACGTTTACCAGTGCTGGCAATCGTTCTATCTGAAGACTCAAACGTAAGATTTTTTTTTGTCTCAACAAGAATTTAAACAAGAATCCTTATGGATATATAGCACTACATTTTTAAGCATTGGCTTTACGGCTTACATTTTTAAGTGCTAAAATCAGTCCCTGCTGGAATCACCATATTTCTTAGAGGTCCGGGTTTCCGTTTTGGTTGGTTGGTGCTAGTAATTTGAATAGGTGCAGGCTGTTGTACAGTGTTGACTACGGTTGTTATCAGTGTTAAGCGGGTTCTGGTGGCCCGGCGAATTGGCAGAACAGGTTCAGCCTGGGTGGTGCAGTTCTTGTGTGGTCGTCCTCTGCCTCTCTTAGATACTGCTGTTAAGATTGGTACCACCCATGAAGGAGATTTGTGCTTTCGTTTTCGGGTTGCTGCTGTGGAGGTTTGTGGCGGAGGTAGATTATATACTGGTGTAGGTGAGGCTGATGATGTGGGCGGTGCAGGGTTCAAGGTTAGAGTTCTGTGAGGGCGAATACAGCAGGTGCGAGTTAAACGGGGTTGAATAATACCCGGGTGCGACTAATGTGCGGGTGAGTACGGTGGAGACGACATTTACGGGTGCAAGTATGGACGTTACCTAATTTTTATTTACCCTAATTATACCGTATGTTATATTTCCTAATAACGCATTTTTGTTTTGTTCCGTTATCATGAGCTTGCATTGAGCAAAAAGAGTTATTGCAAGCAGTGCTTGCAATAACTCTGCTAACTCTTACCCGATTTAGAGTGAAACGGACGAGTTGACTAATGCTGCTGCTACAGTGCATACTAACCCGACTGCTGCTCCCGTTGTAACGCGACTAGTTTTGATGACCGTGACTATGTTCGGTAACACCGTCACATTCCCCACAACCCACACAATATGTACTAAAAACTAACATTTTTCATTGTATCTTTCTGATCCAGTCCTCCACCTAAAAACAACAATTAAACATAATACACATCACATTGCATTCCATATTACAGTCAACACTTTTCACTTTACAATTTACAATTACACATCAGTATTATTATTACTATTATTACACTATTAAGTATTTATAAAATACTTACGTGTTGATCCTTGGTTCAGCGCACGGCTTCGGTTTTGTCTCATTTTCTTGCTGCTGCTTTGATGACTGTCCCTTCCTAATTTTTTCTAGTTTAAAGTTCAGAGTCTAAGTTTGGACATTTCGCCGACCGTGTTTAAACTCTGAACTGGTTCTATTCAGCACACCGGACCATCCACCTGACCAAATCCATTTAAATACGAATATTTAATGGAGTATGAAAGAATACGGGGCCAGGTACTTTTCAGTTGTCATTTTTTCAACAATTCACTTTGAACCCTGATCGAAACCAGACTTCTTTTCTATCTACCTAATTTTTGACGCTCGTACCCTGAGCGGTGTTTTATTTTGGAGTATTGTCTCCTTTAATATTTTTTTGAAACATTATTTCATTATTTTGATTTTAGTGAATTTCAGTTTAGAAATTCACATTATTATTTTCTCGTCGAGTGCCTTCGAGTTTATTTACTTTTGTGTGCCTTATTACTTATCTATATTATTTTATTTAACACCGTTTATTTTTCCAGTTTCAGTTGGAATCCGTTGTTTTTTTTTAATTATTATTAAAGTGAAACTCTCAGTGTTTCGAATATTAATATTCAGACTACACCACTCTTTGATTTTATTTATTAAGTTCATTTTTAATTTAACACTAAATAATTCACTTAATTCAGTTATATATATATTATTAGTATGTCTTGTGTTTGCCTGTTACGAATTGTTTCTCCCTTAATATTAACGTAACATCTTGCAAAACCAAACTGCTGCTGCATACCAAATAATAATGCACACGTGTTACACTACACGTGAAAAATAAATCATTATTACAATAGATCAAAAGACTTGAAAACGGCCCACAACCTTTTGTAATATGGTACGGCAATTTTTAAACCGATATTCATGACTGATCTTTTGTCTAATAAATCGTTTTTTGAATGTAACACCATTAAAGTAACTAAAAGTGTCATGGGATGCACCTATACATTTAAATTGAATAACTTAATTTATTACTATAATATGTAACAGCACTCTTTATTTTCTACATTTTTATCGTTAGCAATAATATCTGTATAAATATATTTTCTTTTTGGAATAACTATTAAGTAATATATAACGTATGAATTATATACTGTAATGCATAAACAAATAAGCAGAGCATTAGTTAACATTTTTGTTACCCAGTAGATACCTCGGTTAAGTAAACTCTAGCAGTAGTGCCTGCTAGTTCAGTATATTACTCTTTCGCAACAGTTAGCACAAGTTAAAATTTCTTTTAATCCAGTAGATGCATCGGTTACGTAAGCTTTTGCAGCAGTGTCTGCTTGTGTAGTAGATTACGTTTTTACAAGAGTTAGCAGATTTCCGATTGGATTTGACGAGTCAAAACCACTACAACAGTTGCTGTTGTCGATATGGTGTTGTCGATGTCAACAGTTTGTATGCACATAGTATGAAACAGCTAATGCGTGTGTCGGATAACGTGTCCATGGAAGCAAAAGACCTCAAACATTTTAACTAGCCTGATTCTAATTTTGGCCACGAAAATAATAGTTATGGCCATATACTAGTAGTAGATTTAAAATACCCTGCAAATTTACACAAACGAGACTCAAACTTGCCTCTTGCCATGGAGAAGCAAAAATTAAATCCTGAAGACGTTGCTACTGAAATGTGCTCAAGTAAAACTACAACTGCCTGCTTGCAGCGGCAAGTCTCTTGCCCAAGATTAATTTTAACTCTTTATAACAAGTACAAAAATACAGAGAATTTCATGGCTATGCAGTATTATTTGTCTAAGGGATTAGTTTTATTAAAAGTTTATTGTAGGGTTAGGTTTGAACAACGCTAGTTTAAACTATACATTGATGTTAACCTGCCAAAACGCCAAGAAACCGAAACAGTTTAAGGACAAAGCACTTAAAAAAATAACAATGTGATTCACAAAAAAAACAAAATATCTTGAAATTTGTGAATGCTCATATTTGCACAAGTGTAACAGAAGCTGAAAAATCATTAGCTTTATCTAAATGCAACGATTTTTAAGGATTGTTAGAAGATCTCAGCATATTTTTAGAAGAATTGAAAACGTATCGCGTTACTAACTCGCTATTAAATGAAGTAGCAATTTTAGGCTTTGCAGGTGTTTTTGTATAAAAAATGGGATCGTCTTTGTGATATATTCTTTCAAAAAGCACATCTAGACTACACTGATACTGACGGATACAAAATGCATACAATCGATGAGCTGAATACGTTTTAAGACGATGTATTTAAAGGTAAGATGGAGTTTGATTTCAGCAAAATTCCTCGCGATCACAAGTTCTTTAAGATTAATGAACACCAGTACCCAGGTTTGCACAGTCTAAATAAAGACAAACGCGGAATTTAGTTCAATTTAATGAAGCCCTAATGTAATGTAATAGCTTTATTGTCAAATTCATTTAGCGCATATACACTGATTTCCAAGATCAGACATTTCTAGGTTTACATTAACTATTCTATAATGATATAAGATTTAGAAAATTATGGTATATTATATATATATATTATGCCGTTGCTGAATAAGCCATTTACTTAATTCAAATTGAAAATTCTTCACATTTTCAATCTCTACAACACACACTGGAAGGGATGTCCAGATTTGAACGGCTCTGTATTGAAAACAATTGTGAAAAAATGAGGATTTCCTTAAAACAACTAGTTTATGCTTATTACGCAAATTCAATTTCCTTGGGTCAAAAATTTCTAGAATACAATCAAGCTTATCAGTTATCTTCGTAAGCATACGTGTCACTGATGCCCTTACATAAATGATTCTTTCTTTTACCGTTAATAGGCTAAATGTTTCATACAAGCTTATCATGTCAATAGTATGCTTTGGCTTTCCTGTTGGCAACACAAGCTGCCGCTTTAACATGGTATTAAAATGGTAGCCCTATGTATTTAATGTTAGCCTAATAATATACTATAAATATAAATAAAAAACAAAATTATAAATTAATTGTGAAACGTCTGTATTGTAAGAATTACATATGTGAAAATATTGTATTTGCGTTGTGTTAATATTTAACTTACGTTTAATTCAGAATACTGAAAACCATTATGTAAATAATATTGTAAATTGTGTCGGGTAGGCAAGAAAATTTCAAAAAAAAAAGAAAATGTAAATACTTTATTTAATTAAATCACTTTATTTGCACTTCTCCTGGTTCATTTTACTTATATTCTTACAATTAGCATACAACATAAGGCAAATCACAGGACCTACCTACCTACACGGATTCATTCAATAATATTATAATATTGCAATATAGACTACACAATGCTAGTCCGTTTCCCAATACATCCTATGATATCTGCCCTTTCGTTTCCATCATATCTTCCCGTATCATCCCTTTTATATCTGCCTATAAATCTTTCCCAGCTACACTGTCCTTCTCCTTCTCCATATCTACAGGTACCCCACCACACCCAAATCTCCCCTATACCTACAACACACACACAAATGAGTCGCAACATTAACTCTCTATGTAGTGTAACGTAGTCTACTTACAGATAATTTGCTGAACTTTTTTTAGCGTGTATATGCAGTTAAAAACAAATTTTTACAGCATTATTTATTGCAGATATTAGACTGATGTTGTATTTAAGTTTTAAAATTTTGCATTCAGTTTGTCAGACAACATTATTTGTGCAATGCTGTTCATATTACAATCGTTACATTTGATTATTAAATATTTACACACACTCATAAAAACTTACAAAATGGGAAAACAATCGATTTTAGCACTTCACATTATGAATTTTGCATACTTTCGAGAATTTCTACAAATACATGCATTATCTGACAAGAAGCACTGGTATATTGTAGTCATATTAATTTTGATGCTGGGAGGAAAATGCTCAGGAGGAAGTTGCCCTACAACCGGAACTGCAACCGGAACTAGTATTTAAGGCTAGGTTCAAAGAATAATGAAAAGCTGAACCTTCAAAATGTTCTGCTACCAGCGCATTTTTTGCATACAGGCCAATAGAAATTATTGAAATTTTTCTTTTAACTTATATTTGACCAAAATTGGAACTAAGGACACCAATCCTAAAACAACAAGAATAAGAACAGACGTCCACGAAAGCGACGCTGAAGAAGAGGCCATTTCATGCAGTGTAGTTCCAGTTCTAATGGCCACAAATGACGGAGGAGCCACACCTGTAAATCATAGGTCGATACAGTTATCCACACTTGAGGTTTGAATAATAACTTCATTTTGTTGCGCCAAGTACAGGGTGGGCTATTTATTTTGCACCTGCTATATCAACGTGTATAAACTTATTTTAACATGTAATACAGCAAAATAAAGAGAACTCTTGGGAGATTTTTTTGGTACACCAATCATCAAAATCGACAGAGAATACATGAGAAAAGCGAAATCTTTAAAAATAATTTTTTGACCAGCGTTAAGTTTAATCTTTTTGAGTGTTGCGATTTAGAGCACTAGGCCAGTTTTCTCACAAACTTTGTATGTACATATCTTTTGAGTTTCATATCTCGCAGCTCATAAAACAATAATTTAGATGCAAAAACGAAACTTACTTACGCTAAATGCCGGATTTGACCGATTAATGCCCATGTTAATAACACAATGGTCTGAAACTGTGAAACTAATCGGCAATCGGAAACCGGTGACTATTTGAGCCCCGGATTTTATTCCCAATCCCAACATTGTGAATTATGGGTTGCAGGACTTTCACTACCCGGACTGTTCCTACTCGGACTATTCTGGTGTTACATACACATTACACGAATTTCAGGAAATATATAAAAAATAGCCTTATTCGGTATATAATCAAGTAAGGTAGGTTCCCATGTTAGTGTGAAGATATTTTAACTACTTATACTATAGCCAACTGAATTAAATTCCTGGCCTGCTGCTGAAACTTAAAAGCGTGTAGCCGAAAAATTTTACTTTGACGCGTTTATTCCGCCAGATGTCACACTAAATTAAGCATCAATTCTTCTTCGACATGTATTTGCTTATACTTTAAGCAAGTGATTTTAGAGTTAAAGAAGATTTTAACAGCTTTTAGGTTGCTCCATTTAACTGCTAACTACGGAAAAACTATAATGCGATTTTGCATAAAAACTGTAGAGCACTGCGCGGGCGCTTTTATGAGCGACACCGACGAAACGCCAGAGCATCCCGTCGTCCAGAGGTTCCCGTGCGTTTCGTCGGGTAGTATGTATCTTTAGGGTCTTGAATACCGTTATTATAAAAGCACCAAGTTAGCGCAGGCCATCGCTGACCCATTGCTATCCCTATTTAAGACTTAACCTAATAATTAATATAGCCCCTGTCGAATCGACCTGTAGCAATTAAATATGCTAACCTAGGGTAGGCAGATTTAAAACTCCCTGGGAGTTTTGGGAGGAAGGGAACTATGGGAGTTTTGGGAGTTTTGACGGCAGGGAATTTTGGGAAAACTCCCTCTCAAAATGCCCTTAGGAGTTTTCAAAACTCCGGGAGTTTTCAACCAGGGAGTATTGGGAGTTTTGGGAACTTTGAAATTTAAAGATGTCAAAACCATCATATCAACACAAAAAATGAATCGCAAAATTGCTACTTATACTCACTGTGGTAAAAATTAATGCAGGCACTGTAGATTTTAGACTTTCAACTTTACCACATGAACTTTTTTTAACTGAACCACTATAGGTATTAATAAGTAATTAGAAGATTAACAAAAATAACAAAGGTAGTAAAAGTAGCTAACAATTTTAAAAGTATAGGTAATATGGTTCTGACTGATGTGACCAATTTCTAGTAATCCATATCTTTGCGAAATACGTGACATGTATTGGTTATGTAACGACATCTAGGTTAACCCAAGGCAAGTAGAATAATAAGGTACAGTCAGTCGCAATGGTAAAGTTTAAGAGGGAGTTTTTGGTGGTGAGGTGGAAGAAAAAGTTGGCGCGAAGTTTGTATACTCCATAAGCTCAGCATTAGCTTTTTCTCAAATTTTAAAATTTGTCGACCTCAAAATTTCCGAAACTAATCCCAATGCTATTTTGACACTAGTGAACTATGTTTTGTGCTCTTTCATTTGACACCTAGTTCAATAATATTGGCCCATGTTTGCCCGACCTTTGACCTGTTGAAGTTGATATGTTCTGTGTGGATTTATATTACGGCAGAAATTTCTGGCTGCCAGATGACGTCAAAAACGAGGGGCGCCGTCGAAACCGACCCCCAAGTCGATTGACTGTACCTTATTATTCTACTTGCCTTGGGTTAACCTTACTTTTTTGCTACTACTCATCACACATTTTTGTCCTATTTAATTACATGCTAACTATAAGTTATATTTACTAAAACCTTACGACTTCGTACTTCCTACAGGTTCTTTGGTTAACGAATTCTTTAAGTTTTTATAAATATAGTGCAGTTAATTTCTAGTAAATAGAATATTGACTCCCAAAATTCCCAAAACTCCCAAAACGCTCTAGGGAGTTTAAGAGAGTTTTGAAACTTGGGAGTTTTGGGAGTTTAAGGCGCCCTAGAGTTTTCAATACTCCGGGCGCCAAACGGAGGGAGTTTTGAATTCGCCAACCCTAATGCTAACACGTCTTTTCTAGGGGCTTCTGTGATTATTTTATGCCAGTCCTTGCTGGGACCGAAGAACCAGTTTAAGCTTTGCATTCGATGATACATATGAATACGACACCTTACCAGATAATGCAGTACCGTTTTGTTTTCCTCACCACACTCTTGGCATAGCGGGGAATTGACAACTCCTATACAGTGGAGGTGCTTTAGTGCTTTTGTAGCGGGCAATGTCCTGAGTAAATGTACGTCAGTAACTGCATTGCCCGCCTCGATAGTGATACAAGTGAGATTGAGCAGGTTCAGTAATTCGGCTTTACAGAAAGTAGCTTAGCAATTTTTAAGTTCTTTCTTTCTTTCTATCTGCGTAGATGTAGGGTGCGCGTGCGCACCATGGCCCCGATCGAAACAAAATACAAAATGGCACAATTTATCGGTGATAAAGCTTTTGCAATTACGATTTTTTTTGTGTAGGTTACATATCAAGGCTTGACTTGGTGGCATATTTTAATTTTAAACTAATCCTAAGTATGTTAAAATTAATACTAAAGTTAAAACTCCGATATTCTGCCAATGGTAAACAAACGCAAAACTAGAAAGCGTTATAACTCACCTTAGGTATTGGTACTATAAAAACGGCTAAAAAATTCTGTATAGGAATCAGTAAACATTCGCTGCCCGTTTTTCCCCGATTTGGAGAAATTTAATTTTGAAAAATATTAGTTTTTTCATGATTCTAGGGTCTGGTCATAACTGACACATTACCAATAAGACCAAAATGTAAAATGTACACGGTAATTACATTTGCCATTAGTAGTAAAATAAATCCTTGGTTTTTTTATAGCCCCTGTTAAAATTTGTAACAAAAGATGATTTTAAAATGTTTGCAATACTAAGGTAGGGGGTACAGTAATTGCTCAGTAAGCATAGGTAATATATAAATGTTCTCAAAAAACTTCATTTTTCTGAAATCGATTTTTTTATGTGTTTTTGTGTTTGTTAACTAAAAAATTGCTTCTACCATGTTCTGCACACTAATATTCACAAAGCTAAAACTTTTATTGACCATTTCGTATTTATTTTTGATCGCGGCCATAGTCATGCGCTGCCATAGGCGGATTTTGCTATTCTTTAAACTGTTCGATACAGGAAGTATGGGTTCAGGCCCCATTTGAGCCTTCTTTCCTCCTTCCTTCAACATGTGCGCACCACGGGCTGGTTGATCGGCAAACTCGTTGCCCTCAAAGCCTATGCGAGCAGGTATCCAGATAAATTTTACCACATTTGTTGTCGCCAGCTCCGTCAAGTCGTTACAACACTCCTTGAGAAGCTTGGAGTCTGTATTTAGTTTGGTCTGAGATCTCAAGGCGCTCTGACTGCCACTAAAGATAGTGATAGTTTTTTTTTATTAAATCTACGTTCAGTTAACGCTTTTACGGCTAGTAAAATTGCTGTCTCGGCTTGGTAGACAGTGGCGTATTTGCCTAGTGGTTGGGAGATTTTACAGATCAGACTTACGTTCTCTGTCTGCCCGATCTTCAATGCGGCAGCCACAGCCTAAACTGTCCCCATCTTTGGAGCCGTCAGTTAAGCATACTATGCCCGTGTACTCTGCTAAAAGATCTTGCTTCTAGAGTGCCTTATTCTGAATTTGTACCACTAGGGTATTGCTCAGTTCATGCGTAGCATCATTATCCGAGGGCATTTGGAAGACCGGGACGTTATTTTCCCAGCTATTGCTTAGCCCTACGTGATTTTTGATACCCTGACTTAATGTGTTGTTTTGCCAATGGCCTTGATCAATGAGCCTCTGTCTGGTCTTTAGTGCTAAACCCATGAGATGAATATCAATAGGTAGCAGCCCAATGAGGCTGCTAAATTTAGGTGGAGGTCCCCCGATACTAACCATAAAAGTTATATATTTGTAGTCAGATAGCGATTTTTGGGTTTCTTACTTCCTAGTTTTTTACAAGAACCCAGGCTCATTGATTTTCGAGTGTGATATCAAGCACATCCCTGCGAGATTTGGTAACAAAAGTGGAGTTGGTTTTCCTATTTGTCACATCGATATCATTTTGCATCATGTATTCAAATAGTTGTTCACCCCTGCTGTTTGTGTCAGTGCTACCCCAGTAGCTGTGGTGTGCATTACAGTCTGCTCCCACAATTGGAGGGATTCTATTAATTTTGCAGTTTTGTTAGTGCCTGTGGTGGACATAAGGCATCGTGTGCCATGTACGCCGAGGCAAATATTATTACTTTGTTACACCATTTTGTTGATATTCCTACTAGATCTCGGTTACAGAACTAAACTAACAGCTCTGCATGGACATTTTAAGTCACTTGAATGCGTGGGCGCAGCGGAATGCAATTGTTCGCTGTGCTACTGTCAACATTTAATTGGTCTTGTCTACCGAGGCCCCTTATTGCTAACTTGAAGTAGTATGGTTCTTGTATTAAAGCTATGAATGGATGAGAGGCTTTTGATGCAAGGTCAGTATTTTTTAGGTTTTTGTAGCATCACTCGGTCGCGTCATCTGCATAAGGCTGCAGCAGCGTCTTTAAAGTAATGCATATTAATTTGGGCCACATCAACAAAGGGTGTTGATAGTTGCGACCCCTTGAGTGAATAGACCCCTTATGCCTTAGCCTACTCAATATGTATTCCCTCTCCTCACTGCTTACTAACCTGTTGCCACCTCTGCTCCTGGGTAGGATCTCTGAGCCGATTGCAAGGCTAGAACCGTAGAAGAGCTCCAGGTCCCTCTCTGTTATCAAATCCGCTGATTCGTTGTCCATGACTACAAGGTAAGAGTGGGATATGGAAAACTCCCCCTGCTTTGATTGTGTTGCGAGGGTCTCAGATAGACTCATCCACTTTAAAGTGTCCGGTCCCTCATTTAAAGCCTCTAAGGTTGTAAAAAAGGCCTTGAATTCTTGTTTGAGGGCCGCCTGGAACTTAATCCTGAATTTTTGCAGCTTGGGTTTGACCGGTGCTTCACAAACCGGGTAGCATTTGTTTTATTGGGCACCATGTAGTTCATAATACTGAACCACATAGACATCGTTAAGGTCAATAAGGTCTATTGCGGACAAAATGTAGCGGGTAGCATTTAAAGTGGGCGGTTCCATTAGGCCCCACCCACTTGCGTTTTGCCTTCCCGGGTAACCCAATCTGCTGTATCCTGGTTAAGGCAGCCCACTAGCAACCACTCATTGAGAATCATTACCCCAGTTATGAGGTAACGTGTGGGAACCTGTGCAAAAGCAGCAAATTCGATTAAGCTGACCAGAGTTTCACAGATAAAGCGTCGTCCCTCCTTTGGTATCGCCTCAAAAGGGGTTTCTCTGATAGTGAAAATAACCTGTGCCCCCCCCCCTCTTGGTCCCATCGATAAGCCCCTTAAGCTTTTTTTGAGGTTCTTTGTCCACTGAAGCTGGCGTTAGGACTTCTCTGGTTCGCTTTGGCGTTGCGCTCCCAGCTGCTTCGGTGCCACTAGTTGAAGTATTTGGGGCTGCTGCTAACTTTCCCAAGCCTTGTGAATTATTGACAAGTCAGCCTCCACGGGCTTCTCTATTAACTAAACTAGGTACGCCCCTGCGTGTGACACGTTGTCCATGGATTGGAGTACAAAGTCCGCTACTGGAGCCACCTCGTACTGCTGGAACATAGCAAAACCCCTGGTATGTTCTTGAGCCAGGGCCACCACTGATATTTCCTCCTATTGCAGATGTCCCGTAAAATCCATGGAATGATTCACTAGTTAAACCACTGCTGTGTGCAATTGCCGTTGGTGTTATTGTCCGATTTAGAATAAGTCCTGTAGAGCCCTTAGCCCTACCTTTACTAAAACCACCTATGTGTGGGTGTCCCGCCCTTGCTTCGTACCAGCCTCTGATGATTCCGTGCCTGCCTTGGTGTGCTGTAATGGGTAATCGTGATAGTGGTCCGTTAGAACTTCTGTGGTCCATGAAATTAAGTCCTGCATGTGCCAACACTATGCTTCTCTAAGTCGAACAGTCGGAAAAAGTTTCCCAATCTTCCCATGACTGAGTTCTAGAGAAGTGAATATTTATGAGCCATTGTGTCGTATGATGAGCTTTTCGGCTCCCAATGCGTTAATTCTGTCTGATGAAACTGTCCAAACAGCGGAGTACCCAGTTGGATTAGAATTTGATTTTGTTGCATCGAATTTGCCTTGGAGTACTTTCGTTCTGCCCGTTCTTTCCCCTTTCTAAACTTTTGACGCGAGTTTTTAGTCCAGCTTTTAGCAGGCTTTTTGCTTTCCAGTTCACTTGCATTACAAACAGAATTTAAAATCTCTTTACTACTCTTTTCCGCCTCTATTTCACCAGCAAATTTCTTTTTCCAGTCTTTTCTAGCTTAGTATCACCAGGATTTAGCGTGTAGGCATAACTGTCCTCGTCCATGGTTTCGGATATTGACAAGCTCCCTAACTTTCCAGTAAACTCAATTCCTGGTGTTGGTGCCATATACATGGAGCAATTGCCAGTTTAAAATGAAAGTAAGTTTATATACAGGTTCATACTGCCGGCATGCAGCCCGACCCAACCCTGTTTTTTGTTTTACGATAAATAAATTGTTTCGTACCTGTGTCCATGGTTAGTTTGTCTTATATTACTTCCCAAAGTATAAGCAAGATTTCGTAAACACTTTTGTGGCTTTATTAAAGCTTTTAATTAATTTTTAAATTGGAAATCGAGAGACTTGAAGTATTTAAACTGTTCAAATATCCCGCTCGAGCAAGGATTCGTCGGGTAGTAATTTTGACTTTAGATATTCGTCAGGTAGGTTTTTTGAAATATGTGGCATTTTTTCGGGTAGGTTTTCTTAAATATGTGGTGTTTCGTTGGGCAGGTTTTTTGAAGTATGTGGCGCTTAGTCGGGTAGGTTTAATGAAAAAATGTCGGAATGGTTAGCGTTACCCAGAGGACACCATGAGGGCGTAATTCCCTGTCCTTCACAAGCGGAACATGTATGTTCCTTGTCAAAGTTTGAAAATCAAACTAAAAAATACCAATACACAATAAATATAATGTGCAATAATGTAAATTGAGTGCAATGAAGTGCACTCTGGGGAAGCAACTTCATGGATACTTAAAATATTAGGTTTTCTTTTTGGTTTTGATCTTGTTTTCATTTGAGGAGTGTTGTTGTGGTTAGATGTAGTTACACACAATATTTGAAGTTGAGTAGAGCGTTTTTTTTTCGTTTTATTGATGTTACAGAGGGTGCCGGTAATTCCGAATCGGAAAAAATTGGCGATGAAATTTGCGGGGCTGCGACTGTAGGTGTTGGGGCCAAAGCAACTGGAGACAATATGCATGCTTTTTTATTTGTAGTTGTTTGGATTGTTTTACGTTGTGTATTATTATTATTATTATTTTTTATTGGGCACCATGTAGATCATAATACTGACCCACACAGAGACCGCCAAGGCCAATAAGGCCCATTGCGGACGTCCCATTATAACAATGTTTAATTTTGGCCAATGGTATAACCAGTGACATATGAAAACGACACTGGATTTGCCCGTACAGGCCTGATTATTGCTAAGTGCAGGAAGTAAATACCTAGCGAAAATAATAACTACCTACGACACCTAGCTAAGGAAAATAGGATCAGAGTTGATTGCTATCACCCAAACCCAACTACCAATGGCACTAGACCTGAGAAATTAAAGTTTCAAACAGAAACAAACTACACATGAGTGTAAACTACAGCCTTCGCCTTGAATACAGTCTACCTCACAATAAACCACGTTGATGATGTTGTCAAAGCTTCCCACACAAAATCCACACCGTAGCGATGCTACATCGTGCCACACAGAATACGATCCACACGACAAGGGTGTAAATCTATCAAAACCACCACGTGCACATTGTAGAAACAGTACACTATGCGGCCACGCGGCAGCACCGACAAGAGTGAGAATCACGTAGGAATCTTCAACAGTAGCACAACGAGGATAAAAAAAAATCCAAAATTAAACTTTTTGAATTACTCAAAAAAGTTATTGGAGGTAATATTTTGATAGGAATTTCCACCTCACCATCGTGACGGACTAATTGCCCATCCCGAGGGTAAGGTTTGGAGACTCACGACAATAATTTACCACAAAAAAAGAGGAAAATAGAATCAAAATTCCTCCCGAGTAAAAGAGGCACATCCGCCTAGCTGGCAGCCACCGTGCGAATGAGTTACGTTGTGTAGAATGCTTTCGTATGGCCTTGGGAGGATGTGAAGTAGTTAGTGAGCGCTTTTGCGATGTTGTTGTTTTCGTTGTTTTCTTGCTAGCTACTCTGGTCTTTTTGATTCTTTTTATTTTAACAAGGTTATGGCCAACCCCACGTTAACGTTAAACCTTATCATCTTGCGTGTACCTTTTAAGAAACCTACCCGACGAAACGCCACATATTTTAAAAAACCTACCCGACGAATATCTTAGGTCAAAATTACTACCCGACAAAACGCATACCGACAAAACGCTAGACAATCAAAAATTTAGCTCAGCATCTAAACAACCTTGTCAATAGATGCTTATGAGCTAAAGCTCAGCATCTAAAACCCAAAAATATTTTTTGATGTTTATAAATTGTATTTAATAATAATAATAATTTATTCATTGGGTCGATTTAACCGAAGTTCATACAACCAGACACAACCAGTCACTGTGGGTGAGGAAATAGGAGGCTACCGCGTTAGATCGTCTCGGTCTTTGTACCCTTTCACCTATTCCCGTCCCCTCCTCCACAGTAAAGGAGTCCCATTCCCTAGGCCCCTACAGTAAGTAGTGGTCACTAAGGAGCACCGAAGGAGATTGGGTTTCAATCAACCATCCAGTGACGTTTACCGTACAACACCGAGCCGTAAACGATTAGCAGTGGCCGAGGATCGAAGCCGGGTCTGAGACTGTAAATTTCGTTACAGTCTGCAGTCCTAACCGCTCACCCAAGCACGCCTGCTTATAAATTGTATTTAAGAAAATCAACAACTTTAGGAGAGAATATTATACTCGTTGCAGTAACAGAAGCTACAAGTGACAGATAGTTCCACAGACACATTCAATTGACAGTAACGGCCAGGCAGGCACGTCATTTCAATTCAGTGGTATCCACGGTACTCGGATTTGTCGACCGGGGGTGGGCCCGAAGTAAATGCTGAGCTTCAGCAAAAGCGCAAGACAATTTACGTTACGCTAAAAGATGATACAACATTTATGGAAGCTCCCCTTCCTTCATATACGAGTGTGTGTAGCATGTAGTTAAATATAGCTGAAACATTTTTATACATTGCACCATTTTACAAATGACGTCATTTATGGAGGCTCTCCTACCATCAATAAGCCATACATGGAAGTACGTGGAATGTAGTTAAAAAAATAATAAATTTGGAAATGAAGGTAATTAAAATGATATTTAAAGGACGTCAATCATGGACGATCCCTGAACCTCTATCATATGTATATTCATGTTCATGACATGAAGGTAAAATGTTTTTTAAAAAATTCAAAGTTTTAAATGGGGGTACTTGAAACTTGGATATTTTAAGTACGTTATTTATGAACGATCCCTGAATATCTCTCACCTGTATATTTATTTTCATGACGTGCTGTTAAAATATTTTGAAAACAAATTTAAAGTTGTAAAGGGGGTACTTAAAACTGATATTTGAAAGACGTCATTATGGGCGATCCCTGAATATGTATAACCTATATACTGAATATCTATAACATTAAACTTCAATATTTGAAGGACGTCATTATGGACGATTCCTGAATATCTATAACTTATACACTGAATATATATACCCTATTCCCAGCGTGTCTGACGTAGCAGACGACAGACCATTGAAAACTGTAGCTGAGATTGATGGTGTCTGTACTATAAGATATACTTGTATTCGCCGCGCAGAACTTTAAAATTACGTGGTATGTACATGCATTTTCTATTTGTTTACACTTACCTATCCGTTTTTGAAAAGCTTACTTTTCTGAGTTTGGACATGGGTCCAGTTAACTGTTAATTGTAAAGAAATGGGCAGTCCGACCAAAGTAAAAAAAACAATACAGACCTGCCCGGTCGCATTTGTAATAACATGAAAGTTGTTTGAAGACAATCGCTTTATTGGTTTGACCTGTAGCGTCAGACCAACAGACAGACAGACAGACAGACGGACGGACGGACTTGACCATTTCATTAGATGCAGCTAAAGCTCAGCATCTAAAAAGACTTTTTGTCTTGTATCCTACAGTTTACTATAGTAAACCCGTGCAGTTCCAATCAGTATCGGCAATAACATTAATAATTCAGAAGTTTCAAAACTTTCAAACAAAAATATCAAATCATGATTGAATGCGAAAGCGTCAGTGTTAGACGGATTTGTCCACCGTGGGCTCGAAGTAGATGCTGAGCTTACAGCAAATTGTTTTAAGCATTGGAAAACTTTGTTTATATAGGAAGGCTAGCATAAAGTCCTTGCAGTTAGTGTCCGTAAAATCGGGCTAAGTTACAAGTTGTGCTAGTGAAAATGGACGGGATTTGAGTGATGCCGGTACACGTGGGTTTTATAACAGCACAGGTTTAAGTTGGTACGCCGGTACGAGTGTGTTAGGCACGAACTTTGCTGGTACCATTAGGCAGGGTACAAGCTCCTTGAAAGACCTTGTTGAGAATTGCGACAGTACGAGAAAGGTTGGTGCAGGGTTTAGTTAGCTGGGTACGCCCAGTGCCAATGCGAGTGGGCTTGGTAAGAAAAGCACCTGTACGAGTGGGTAAGAAACGAAATTTGATGCATCTGGTGGACCAGGTACGAGTGGTACGGCTAGGTTTGTAAAAATTCTCTTATGTCTGGTCAATAGGTTGAGTTGGGTATTGATGGCCCAAAGATATACCGTAAAGCCCCCGGCTTCTATTGAAATTGAAAATACCGAGTTTGAGCTGGAAAAATTAACATTACTGCTTATTGCGAAACCCTCGACTACTATTAGAGACTGGCCTTTATTGGAGACCCGGCTTCTTGTTGGAGCTCTACGGTACGTTAACCTGATACATAATTAAAGTGATGTCATTAACGGATCACCCCAATAAACGAGGGATATTTTTTTGACTTTATTTACGGACGATCCTAATTAAAGTGATATTTTTTTTAAGTCATTCACTGACGATCCCAATAAATGAGTGTTATTTTTTGACGTCATTTACAGACGATCCCAATAAACAAGTAACGTTTTCTGTGACGTCTTTAACGGACGATCTCAATAAACGTATACTTTTTTTTGTGACGTCATTTACGGACGATCCTAATAAACGAATATTATATTTTGTGACGTCATTTACGGACGATCCCAATATACGTTTAATATTTTTTGTGACGTCATTCACGGACGATCGCAAAAAACGAGTAATATTTTTTGTAACGTTGTTTACGGACGATTCCAATTAAACTAGTGATATTTTCTGTGACGTCATTTACGGACGTTGCCAATATACTAGTGATATTTTGTGACGTCATTTACGGACGTTGCCAATGTACTAGTGATATTTTTAGTGACGTAATTTGTGGACTATCCCCCTTACTCCCCCCACCCTCCCACTCAAACTGGTTTGTTAAAGCTGGTAACAATCTAGTAAGATTCACTTGTTCTTGTACTTACGTGGCGGGCTAATTTGAAGAAACGAAGTTTCACCAGCCGTTTCTGTAAATACCTATATGCGTTAATGCTAGAATTCACTGGTTTTTCTTTGTATCCTTTTAACGGGTTTTGACATGAGTCCATTCAACCATTAATTGTGAACAACTAGTAAATCCAATCAACCCCAAAAACAATAGGGCACTTTTCCCTCGCTTTTGTGGTCGTTTAAAAGTTGTTTGAAGAAAATCTCTTAGAAACTGTGTCCTGTAGCGCATAAAGAACAGACCAACAGACAGACGGACGGACATCGTCATTCCTATAGATGCTATAGCTCAGCATCTAAAAACATTTAGTTAGACTTCCTTGATCGAGTGGGAAAATTTATAAAGTTTTGGGAAGAAGCAACGTGTACGTACATACACCTTCCAACCAAGCACTTAACTACAACTTCTTTTGGTAATCGAATTTAAAAAATTGACAATGCTTTACTTTATGCAGCAGTCGTACAATATCTCACTGCACTATATCGACTATGTAATTTTTATTAGGGATAAAGTAATTTTCATATATTTCTTTAAAATTGTATTTTCAAATTTTTTACACAAAGATTTTGAAGCAATTCCCCGCAAATTCAAAACATGACGACCTTGGCAAGAATTAGCACATTTTGTTTTCGTGTTTTTTTTTAAATAACTAATTTTCATGTAAAAACTGACAGAATGCTTAAAATCCCAAGATACCTACCATTAAACAGAAAACGATTTTAAAACTAGGTTTTCGTTAGTTTTCTCATTCTATGACTTATGCTTAATTGATTCTAATGGTTGGGGTTCCAGACAAATCTCCCGCAAATTAGATGCTGAAATTAAATAGATTTACAAATGCGCACGCTTAGAAAACTATAAGCAAATTAACCACATAGGTGTTAATTTGTAATTTTTTTTTGTGTTACTCCGACATGGACACCAGAAGGTGTTACAGTGGTCAACCCAAATTTTAGTTAAAAAAATAATGCAAAAACTCAGACCGAACCCGCGGTCTTCTCTATAGGCACCACCCTCTTTAACCACTGGCCTGATGCAATTCATTGACTATTGTAACACTAATTTAGCATAGGTAAAATACCGTGGTATAAATTCTTTACACGATTTTCGGTCAACTGTAACATTATTTGGTGTAGGTATATTAACACACAGTGGTGTTTCACGTAGCTAACAAATTTCCTCACCTTCAAAAATTTTGAAATTAACTGGTAATCGTGTTGAAATTAACAATCAAATCTGTTAGCTCGACCTAACTAGAAGTTAGTTAAGATCTTTTCTAAGCGTGTAGATATTATAGCCAGGTACAATTTAGAAAAGGCAAAAAAAAGTGGCCCACCCTGTGTTACCGGTAACAAATGACACTGATGTAAGTACAAAGAAAAGCTTACCTAAGAATGTACCCAACCAAAAAGGTACGAGCGACACTCCAACCACAGGGGCAGTAATATTTATGAACCAATTTGGCAGAAACGGGGTGATGCGTAAAAATATTATGTAGTTGAGTAGTTCCTCTCTATGCCGATCGACCTTGAAAAATAAGGTACAGATAGTGTATAAAAGCAATAAACAAATTTTGTATCAACAGTAAAAGTTTCACTACTTCAACGTCAACACCTATCAGTCTGGGCCAACACTATTTTTTTAATCCTTTGCTAGAAGACTAAATTAATACGCGAGAAGATTAAATATATACTCATCAAGATTAAATTTAGTCGTTTCAAGTTTAATCACATTTAAAAAAACGCAAAAACAATTGTAAATTCCGTTAAAAATAAATTGCACGATGGATCTACATATTGCGCGGTGGAAACGAAGAAAATACGATTTTCTTTGCTGTGTCACTTTATTTATCGGGGTCAGTTTAACTTTCAGTGAGTCATATATATGGACCAATGCGAAACGAGGTGGCAGAAGTGAATATATTTATTCACCTTAAGGTTGAAAAGACTAAATTAAACCTCGAGTATATATTTAATCGCCTGGCGTATTAATTCAGTGTCTTTGCAAGCGATTAAATATAATCGTGTCACGTTTAAATAAATAGTTTTGATCCAGACTGCCTGTGCTCCAATTTCATTTTTAATTACAGCTTGTCGCCACTGCTCCGCCTTATCTGGAAAATAAGTGAACACCAGTCTTCTACCCACCATTTGAGACAAGAGGTAGCACAAGCTAGCACCAGTTGCTGAGCAAAAGCAAACCAAAAACAATGCTATATAGAATGGAAAAAGAAACCCCGACATGACTGATAAAAAGATCGATCCAGGAATCGCAAATGTCTGGAGGCTAAAAATAAAATAAATTATACATATTGACTCAGCTGGTAACAGTAATTACTACGGAAATATTTTGTTTTAATTATTTTGAAAAATTACAAAATGTAAGTGATGAATACAGCACTCAAGACGTTTAAATAATAGTCATCCTTATACCGCGATAGAACCTGCCCCAACTGTTTCGCGTCTTCCATACTCCTTGGCAGCTTAACATATTTTAATTCATTCCTATTTCGAAAAATACCGCAAATAAGGACACATAAATTTATTGTAGGATATTATCTTATTTATTTATGACTTACTGTTGAAATTCTGGGAAGCTCTGGTATACTAGAAACAACGATATTGCAGATACAGAAAAGATAGTAATGAGTATTACAAGTGACACGGATGTACTGAAGCCATTAATATTATCATTTCTTCCATTGTTACTTGCAGAACTGCTTCCTATATTATTATTCAGAAGAGAAGAATGCCCACTATTTGATATCTGTTGTCGACGACTCAAATTATCATTTAAACTCATTGTCACTTGTAGTGTAGTTAGACTGTTAAACACAGCAACCTATTCTCCGTAAGACTTATGAGTTGGTAATGGGGCCATGGGGCAAAGATTGGTCAAGAAAATTAATGATTATGCAACTAACGTAATAAATTGTAAGTATCACTTTTAATAATGGAAAATTTAGGCAAGCCCAAACTAGTATTCCAACTCCTTAAATTCAAAATTCAGTTTCGAAGGGTCAAGCTGAATGGCTTGTGACTGCGGTCGCTTCAGTTTTCAACAGAAAAAAATTATGCTTCAAAGCAGAATGAGGTCGTGTCTCGAATCGACGAATATTGGTCATCTATACTTAAAGCTTAGTCGTTATGCACCATACTGCAAAACCCTGACGAGGGAAGCCCTCATATAAATCCTAAGCGTCAGAAAAGTACCCCAAATACATTATATAATTTTTACCTTTGAAAGCCATAAATAACTTATCTTCAGCATTACATGTGATTTCTCCATTTGAAATACATAAATACTCCATTCTTTTCTTTTTTTGTAACCTGTCCCCTCGGAGGCCCTAAATAATATCTAATGAATATAGCATGCCCCTCATCAGCAGTAGAGGATGTAATGCGATGCGATATGCCATATGAATTCCATATGGATAAGTTATGTATGACTTTCAAATGGATATCGCAAATATCGCATATTTTGAAGCATGCGATATGGATGCGATATGAACCTGCAAATCGAAAAATATCGCAACAATTTTTTGCCGTTCATAAATCAAACAAATCTCATCTGCACTGCAAATTCAGTCATATTTTTAAGCGCATTTACTCAGTATGCTGTCTACATTTCAAATCATAACCACATTTTGATATTTTATGACATAAATGATGCAAAACCATTGGGTTGTGTGTAATTACATGCGGAGTTTGTTGGTGTCCGTATTGACGGAGGTAAGTAAAACGTTAGCAAACATGAAAATTTTGATTTCACCAATTTGTAGATTATTTTGAATACGAGGTAGGTAGATAGTTTGAAAAACAAACTGTTTTGAAAACTTTAAAATATGTGCAACGTTTCGATAATCTTGATCTTCTTTTGGCACTTGTAAAATGTTTAAACATTTTGCAAGTCTGTTTGTACAACGCACCTCCACCAATGTTACGTCTATATATGCTATAATTGCATGATAATAAACTAGTTTGTTGCTTGGCTTTAGTGAGAAGTTTTATTGTCCATGTCAAAAGGTTACAACTGGAAGAGAGTAGCATTGAATGATACAATTGCAAGCTATCTCGTGGTCAATCCCAGTTGTATGCTGCCGATGAAACAGTCGGGAGAGATCGCACTGAATGATGCAATTGCGGGCAGATCTTGTGGTCAATCCCAGTAAGTCGCTGTTCGATTTACATACATTTTATCGGTTGTATTTATATAGATCTGTGACGTCACTGTTAGTGACGTCTATTACACTATTATTTAATAATATCGAATGTGCCACAGAGTAATGTGCTAATTACACATAAAATAAAAGTATTCACATTTGCATGAACTGTCAATACTAAATGACAGTTCTACTTACTTCTACTTATAGAGAGAGAGAGTAACTTTATTACACTGATACTACAATAGTATTTGCCATCAAGGCACAGTAAAAATACAAACAAGTTTTATAATAAAATATATGTGGAATATTTCTATATATTCACGATTAGTTGGTATTGTATAAATGATGGTGCGCTATCATGGTAGATCCTCGAACAGCTGCAACAACGATGTCTTTAGTAATTGTAGGCGTTAGACAAAATCGTTTTCTAAACGTTTCGAAAAAAGACGTCATTGTTCCTCTGGCCCCTACTAACAGTCTGATGACTTCTATTTGGTCCAAGTCGTAACTTAAGATCAATCAAACATTTGCTGATTATCCCGGAATGCAACAATGGGTTCATTAGATACTCTTCTGTAGTCTTCACTATCCTAGTAGTAGTGTGGAAATGTATGTTCTGGCGCAACTACGAGCTACGACCTAATTTTTAAAAAAGTAGCCTATTTAAATGATTTAAGGCTATTTTGATATGAAAATCAGCAGTTTTAAGACAATTTTTCAACATTTTCAATTTTTTTATTGATTTTACTATGTCAATTTTGAGAACACAACTACGACCACGACTACGACTACGAGCTACGAGTACGACTATGACTAATAGTGCAACTACGTCTATGAGTACAGCATAATTCTATAATTTCCATGTGCTAACATAGTTTTTCCATCATCCTAAATATACCTTTTATCATCAAAATTAGCTAATCCAACCTTTGATTGATTAGAAGTAAACATATCTAATTTATCTGATCTAATTTGATTGAAATTCACTTTATCTTTAATTTCCCTATTTAATATTTTCGTATACGTTTCAATCTCATATTTATTAACGATATGCTTAGGTATCCCTTTACTTTGTTTGTTAGTTACTAATTTATCATTACATTCGATCGAATATGAAAACATTTTAGATCTTAATCCAACAAAATCAGTAACAATGTTTTTATTAGTTTCTATTTTGAAACAACCTAATTTCTTTTTGTTCAAAATGGGTAAGCTGAAAATTTTATTTACTTCCTAATCACTAGTATTATACCATAATTCAATATCATTCCTTATATCTTCATAAAAATCATTAGTTTTTATATGAAGCATAAGTGTATCAGTATCAGTTTGAATTTTTTCTACACTATCACCCCACTTAGGTTTTAAATGCTCATACACATATTTATACATCCTGTAATTTGACATTTCCAAAACACAGAATCCTACGAATATTGGTTTATTGAATGATATACTCATTTTATTCATATGTGGAGCTACTAAATCTTTACTAAATATTGTTTTACGATTAAAATTAATTTTACTTACATATTTTAAAGCTTTTTCCTTACTATTACAAAATTTGATATCTTGTCTTTTTAGAATATTTTCTTTTGTTTCACCAAATACTGAATTATTCATGAGCTTAAAGAAATCTTTTTTAAAATGAGATGTAGCTTTTTGCCTTAATTTTGTATTTGCATTAATATATGGTTCTAACCAAAAACTTTGAATATATTTAATTGCGCTATGAATTTTTGTTAGTACTAATCCATGTTGTAAAGCTTGTTGTAAAGTTTTAGAATCACATATCAATCCTTTTTATCCTCTAAACTAGCTATTAATTTTTTAGATCCTTTATCCTTTTTAATTTCTACTAATCTATGTTGATACTCAGATAAATCAGTATCTTGTACTGTTTCATGCATAGGGAAAAATGGATAATCATTATGTGAATCATGTAATGGTTTAGGATATTCTAAATTCACTCTAAGTGTATACCCAACTTCACCATCAATATTTAATGTTGTTATATTATTATATAAATTATTAATTTCTTCTTCAGAACACCACGTAAACCCATCAAGAGGTAATTTAAATGAAAAAGCATCACCATATAAGTTATAAGCATCAACAGGGACCAGATATAATGATTCTTTAATAGGATTATAATTACTCATATCTGTATTATTAGCTCTTACATCCCTATTCATTATTCCAGATAACCCACCTCTTATTCCCTCCTAGAACATTGAAAGCATATCTAGATCCGTTAAAAGTTCTATTTCCACTCGATTCATTTTCAACATAGCACTCCAAGACAATCCAGGAGTTGTAATATAATGTGCAGGATCTAATTCATAATGATGTAAAGATAAATCGCTAAATGATTTAAAGCAATCAGCTAATATTAAAACATCACATGTTAAATACATCTCCATATAATTTTTGAATGTGTATTCATTATTTCCTTTATTTTTTAAATAATTCCATAGTTTTTACCTCTTTTATATTCCTTTTCTGAAATATTTCTATCTTTTAAGTCATCATGAAACTCCTCATAATAATATACTAATACTAATATAATAATAACTAGGATATTTATTGTCTTAAAGTTAATTAAAAGAGCCTAAATATAAATAAGGAAACACTCTTTTTTGTGTTAATTACTCTTGAATTTCAACTGGTTTATCTTTAAAATATTCTAGCAAATTCTTAAAATTTTTAATATCACCCTTTTTCAAGTAAGATGCTAGCCCATCCAATGATGCAGGTAAAAATTTTAATGAATCTTTAAATGTAAATGTAATTTTGGTATCAGGTATATGAACAGTTATAGAATAATATTTTTCTTTGGTTTGAGGTACGATTTCTAATTCACTACATACTGTTTCGTTTTTATTTATCATCTTATGAAGTTGCCTTACAAAAAGTTTAAAATCATAATTTATACCATTTTGAAAGAAAACTGGTATATCTAACAAAGTTCTAACATTTAAATTACATGAATAATGAGCCGCACCTCTAAATTCTCTAGTAATATGACAATGATTTCTAACTTTATAATTTAATTCATCATCAATGAAAGCTTTATTACATAAATGACACACCATGCTTTTACGAAATATGTGTTCTTGATCATTAGATAATTCAGGTAATTTAAATTTTTCTAACGTTTTCCTAAATATTTCATCTAATTTATAACCTTCCTGACAAAAAGCTTCTACTAAGTTATTAATTGTATCTTTCCCACTACATTCTGTATACTTTTTAAATGTATTATAAATATTATTCTGACTAACAGTAGTAAAAACATAAGCACAAGTTTCATGTTTATTGTTTTTATTACATTCAGTACTGTTTTTATCAACAAAATCTAATTTTCAATACAGATTCCAGATCAGCATAATAAACTATTGGTACTTTTACCATTCTATAAAAGTGTTCGAATTTTAAAATATAAGCTTTTTCATCGTTTTTTGGCATTAAAGGGATTGCTCTACAACTTTTAAAATAATTATCACATGCTTAATAATGTGATTGTATTGCTTCATTATTATGGGTGTAATAAAAACATCTATCACAAATAAATGTGTTTTCTGTGTAAGATGTTAGCTGTTTTCTAACTAGTCTTGATAAATCTTTAATATATATGTAATGATTGTTAATATCTTTTTTAGTTAATAAAAGCAAGGTTTTAATAACAAATTCAAATAACATGGTTTTCATTCCTAGTTTTATGTAAACAGGTATCATAAATTATAACCCTTTCACCTTCCAAAATATAAAGATTTATTGATTAATCGTTTTGTTTTCTAAACGTTTGTATACCATCTAGAGTTACAGGAAATTCTATACGACCAAAGTTAAAGTCATTATTATAATCAGATTTGATATAATTTGAAATTTTTTGAGGATCTTTTATGATTTCATTTTGATGTTTATGGTATAACATACAATATTTAAAACACTTTTGGTCTTCATTTTTGATATTTATACATGCTTTGTTGTTAGATATCCATCTTAGTAATTCTATATAAGATGACCCTTTTAAAGGTTTATATTCTCTCAGTTTAAAATCAATTTTATTGATTTTATCAAGGTGGCTATAGGCTTTATTATTGTCTTTCTCCTCAATATTATTTTGAAGTTTAATAAAACATTCAGCAATACCTAAATTAATATCTTCTTGTTAATATTGTTTGATTATTAGAAAAATAGGTCATATCCTGATATACAATTTTTCCTGTTGAAGGTATAAATTTTCTAAAAGTTCCATTGAAAACTAATTGCAATTTTATTTGTGTGTTTATTAGATTTTCTTTAAAAATATTATAAATTTTATACAAAACATCTGTATCATCTATTCCTATCATTTTTGTTTCGTTTTTAAATTCTAAGCTCAATGTTAGAAACGCACCTTTTAAAGCTTCTCCAGATTGATACAGTTTAAATGCATCATTTTCAAATAGAATATCATACTTTAATCTTTTATTTGTTATTTTTTCTTCACCCAAATGTTTTTTAGGTTTTATGTGCTTATTCCATGATTTTTTAAGATAAAAATTATAACAATCGGTACAATATTTTGTTTTTTTTAGTAGGTGTTTTTGCCCCTTTTGTATTTTTAATATAGGGTTCAGTCAGTAAATGTTTATCTTTATCTACGACATTAACATTGCATATCTCACATTTAAGTTTAGCAGCACCTTTTTTTAATATATTTATATGTGCTTCAGATTTAAGATGGTGACTCCAATTTTTCTTTGATATTTGCTTTTTACAAGATTTACATTTTATATATTCCGTTATATTATAAAAGTAAAATGGTTAGGTAAATGTTGGACGCCCAATTTCTAAATAAAAAAAAGTTTTAGCATGATTAATAATATAGTTATCTTTAAAATATTGTGTTTTTTTTAATTATTTAGAAGAAGTAGATCATTAGTATTAGTAAAATTAATATCGTGATATTGATACATTTTACTGGGTTTTAGACCATGATACTTTAAATATATACTAGAATTATTGTCTAATAATTGCATAAGCATTTTAATACAACAAGCTGGCAAATAAACGTTTTTACTATTTTTAGCATCAATATTTTTACACAGTTTAACTTTATCTACTTTATATGCTTCAGAATGTACTATTTCACAATCTAAAATGGGATATTTTTCACTGATTTGCAACTGGCTCAATTTGACGTAACCTTTGAGCGAAGCGTTGCAATTTTCCATTTCCATTTTATAAGAAATAAATTTATCAACAAAATTAAAAGCAGGGCAAAGCCTCTTGAGGACCAAGGTCCAAGCAAAACCACTTTGTGGTGCCTCTAGGACCAGGGTCCGTTAATCTAACTGTTTTATGTTGAAAGTCTGAGACTATCTATTGTTTACAATTATTTCGGATATTTACTAGGAATATAAAAATTGTCTAGGTTATGTCTATATCGCTTTTCACTAGCATTCGAAGTAAAATCAATAGTTATAATCGAGTAACTTTTTTTCCAGCCTTGTTGACAAAATAACATAAATTCTTTTAAATCCATATCTACAACAATTCTATCACTATGTTGGTTTTGTATATCCTTATTAGATAATCTAAATAAAATTAAAAAGTTTGAATTCATTCTAATAGATCTTTGATCTAATTCGAAATATGACTGACTTAGATAAAATATACAAATAATATTGTGTCTACCTTTTGTAAAATAACGTTTCATTAAATTTTGATACTTACGATTCATTACATCATCAAAATTTATAATAGTTTTCAATTTAAAATCAACCTCTCTAGAATCTGAAATATCATCTTCAGTGTTAAATATTGCAATCTTTATTTTATTTTCATTATTATTTTTCAATCTTTTACCTACTTATTCTATTATTTTTAATTCACAAATTTTTATCCTTGTGTATTTGGTTTTTATTTTCAAATAACGCAATCACATGGTTTTTTGATAGATTATTTTTAAATGCTTTAATCAATATTTGATATGTATCCTGTTCAAGACTATCCTTTACTAAAATTAGATTATTATAGTCTAATATTCCTTTTTTTAATAAAAATTTAACTACACAACCTTTTTCACAATTACTTTCACCAATTACCAAAGACTTAAATATATTAGGAAATAGATTATTATAGTTAAATTTTGGGTTTGTATTCCAAACAAATATTGTTTTATTATTCATTTATTAAGTTCTTTTTTTAATAAAAGCACATCAATACGTGATTGAAGTCCTAAAAATTGATTTTCCAATATTTTTAATTTCTCATCTTGAAAACATTCACATTTGTATTATTTGTTAATTTAGTACTAATATCTTCGAAAACAATAGTACATCTACTGTTAAGGCATAAATGTGTAATACATGAACCCATTTATATTAAAATGAATTTGAAATAAAATAATATTTATAAACATTACAACGATAATGAACGATAACGAACGATAACGAGCAATAACGAACGCTAACGCTCACGCTAATGAACGATAAAGAACGATAATGAACGATAACGAATGATTTCGAACGCTAACGCTCACGCTAATGAACGATAAATAACGATCATGAACGATAACGATGAATTGTGTTTAATAAAATAAAACAATAGGATATTATTATTATTGAAGAATACTGTTGAACCAATATATTGTACCAGGTATAAAATCAGTTACTGTAATTTGTAAGCTTGTATTAGATACTCAAAATATTGCAACTTTTTTAGTTTGATAATTAATACATGTAGTAGCAAAATCTTTAGAAGGTATATCACATACGTTTTGACTAAAACTAGTTGTTTCAAAAGAGGGTGTGTTCATACGGATAAAACCAGTTAAAAATGCTATTTTAATATTTAGTTTAGTTTATTTTAGACCTCCAATGACATATTCTTCATATTGTTGTATCCGAAGGACCGTTGGTATAGCTTCCGGTAATACTACTGGTTTGTTTTCTAGAAGTCTTATATTTTCATTTATTTTTATTACTTCTGTATTAATTCGACTATCTAAATCTGTAAAAAATGAATCTTTTGATGCAATTTTAGCATGTTTATTACTTTCTACTAAATCAATAATTCTAATATTTTCTTATTTTAGTTTTCTTTCACTTTCAGTTGTTTCTGTATATATCCTATTATTGATATTACTATTTTCTTGAATAAGATTGTTAATTAAAGCAAGGTTTGTTTTTACTTCTGTACTATTAATTTTACATTTTTTATCAAAAACAGTTGTTTGGTTAGTAATATCACCTTTTATTCCTTCAATTACTTCTATAAGATTCTCTGTTTGAATGTTTTGATCAGCTTTGCTATCTTTTAATTCATTTGTCTCATTAGTTAATTTCCTTATTTTAACATCATAACTTTGTATTTTGTTCAATATATTTAAAGTATTTGATGTTATCTCATTATTTGTTTTTGTAATAAATTTAAATTTTGAAATCATTTATCATACAAATTTTATTCCATTACATGCATAAGTGCCAGGCACGCCTTTATAAAATCATTATGACTAACAATATTATTTATTAACTTTAAACATAAAGAACCACAAGCATTTGTTCCAATTTCTTGTAATTCATCAGATAAATAAACTATATCTGCTTTTAAATAATTACATAGTTCTATGGGTGCTCCATGACCGAAAGAATCAAACTAATAGTGTTTTTTATTGTTTTTATACCATAAAGTCCAATGAGTTCCAGGGTTACTATTGCTATTAAGATTTAATATTCCAATTTCTGTATTTTTATTATTCGAAGATAAAGTATCTCTCATAAATACGCCAGCAAAGCTAATAAGACCCTTCGGGTCACCTCTAAAAACATAGGTTTTATTACACATTTGTCTTGAATATTTGTCCATTTTTATATTTGTTAATGCTTTTAAGGATAAGATTTTGAAAAAAAACCACTTCCAGACTTTGTTTTCGTTTCCATTTCAACATTATGTCTCTTTGTTTCAGCTAAATTTTTATCTTGTGACTTTTTGTTATGAACTGCATTAGATGTAATGTTTCACATTTTTTGTTTGTAAAGGCATTTCCAATAGCCTTATATTGGCTTTCTGTGAAGGATATATTATTCATTTATATAAAAAGAAAAAATTAAACGAAGTTTCAAGAAAAGCAGAAACAAGTTTCTGCGAAGCGTTTACACTAATAAGTACTTATATATTAAACATGCATTTTTCTACCACCTGTTGTAGTCATAGAAAGTACTTGTTCTCTAAATATAATAACATAAGCAGTTGTATTTGCTGGTACATTTTAACTAAATTCTAATTAAATTTTAATACTTAATGTATTGCCTTTAATACGATCTTTTTGAAAAGTTGTATCAAAACAATACAAACGATAAGCTGTTTAAAATCCATATGGTGTAATTTCTGGTTCTAAATTTGTAAATAGTATATATATATATAAATAAGTATATAATATATATATTTGTAAAAGCTCTATCTGAAAAATGTTAATTAATTTATCTAGTATTTCAGTAGCTAATTCTATATTATTTTTATCAATATTTGTATGTCTCGCTCGTATACTAGCTAATGTAGTTTCTAACTTTAGTACAAGAATATCAGGATCATCTATAAAAAATTTAATATTACTATGTTTTACTTGCTCTGACCTGCCCTGGACACCATTTTTGAGGCCTTGTACTATTGCTGTTTTAAAACTTGCTTCATGTAATGTATTATCGCTATGTGATCTTTTAGTGATTACAACTTGTTTTTTAAGATAAGCAGAAATAATACCCCATTTTCACCTTTAGAACTTCCTAATTTACCTTCAGGTGTATAACAAGCTTTAGTTTTACTTTTAACCCATGCATATAAATCAGCATCATACATATCATATTTAGTTTCATGCATTTTAGTTAATAATTTTCATACACCAATTGAAAATTTATGTTTATTTCCTAATATATGTAAGAAACCATCACCTAAATCTTGTATTTTCTCAGTTCCAATATAATAAACATCGGTGTACCTATCATCGTTTACTTGAATTTTATTAGATAAAGCATCGTTAGATAAGTTACCTAAATATTTAAAAGATATAAGACCCCCTTTATATTTTTGATGAATAAGTTCTGGTACATTTTCAATCGCTAATTGTGCATCTCTTTCTTCCTGTACAGATTGATTTGCTAAAGCTAGATTTTCTAACGAATGATCATTACCAGCTTTATATTCCTTTAATTTAGTGTATTGATGATGTGCAATATTTTTTAAAATTTCATGTTTAGAATTGACATCTTTTTGAAAAAGGGCTTATTCTTTTGAAGCTGCTGTTGCTTTATTTTCGACTGTATCAGTTATATTTTGTGTTGCTTTAATAATTGGTGCATATTTTTTCTCTTGTTTTAATGTAAAAGCATCATCTCCTGTTTTCTCAATAATAAATTGTTTTCTTAATTTTCTATTATTTTCATTTTCTTTTTTCATTAGTCTTATTTGACGTTTAATTTGTTCTGCTTTACCTATTTATATATGTTTATTTTATGAATTATTTTTCTTAAGCCACATGTCTTTTAAAACGTTCTTATATTATATTTTTGTTTATTTTTAAATTTTTTGTTTTCTATATTCAGAGCTTTTTATTTGTTCTAGTGTTAAATCAACCCAACTATTAAAATTATTAGAATATCCTTTCCATTTTACTAAAGCTCTTATAATATTAGGATCTTTTGTTTTCTTTGTTTCTATAATATATTTATACTCAAAATCTTCTTCTTCTTTGTTATATGGTGTTATTTCATTGGAATAATAGGTTCCTTTAATTTCTTTATTATGGTAGTCTACTAGTTTATAAGTTATAGGACTTGTTAGTAAAACTTTCTTGATATATAGTATTTCTTCAGCAAATCGTGGTTTATAACCTTTATCAAATTTATTTCCAAATAAATGTGTTCTTACTCTTTGACTAGGGTGTGGCCCTTCCGAGACCTTTGGTCAACCTGGTTTAAAATTATTATTTGTACTTTTATCATTTTTTAAGTCTCCTAACCTAGACTTTGAGCCATAAAGATTTGAATATACTTTAAATTCATTTTCTGGTTTACTTGCTTCAATAGGTGTCATTTTAATACTACTATGCTTTGAACTATTATAATTTGTAATAAGATCTTGTAAGACATCAACCCATCTAGTTGTTACTTGTTAAGTCATATATTTATACATCTTTTGTTCAATTGTTCTTGCAAATCTTTTTACAATCATTGCTTTTGTCTCATTTTCAGTTGTATACCAGTTAATATTATATTTTTGAAACAGCCTATTAGTTTTTTTACCACTAAATTCAGTTCCATTATCAGAATGTAGTTTTTCAGGATTTCTACTATATTTAAATACAAATTCAAAACTATCTACTACTTCATCTGCATTTTTAGGTTTTAAAGGTATAGCCCATCCATATTTAGAAAATGTATCAATAATTAAAATAATATATCTATATCCATCATTATCTTTAACCCATTTTTCAGGCATAAAAACTAAATCAGCTTGCCATTGAGTCTATACCTAGTGTATAACATCTTCTACGTTTAAATTTTGTTATTTTACGTAAATGCTGAGTATACGTATCTTGTGTAGCTAGATATTCTTAAACAATTTGAGATTTTATTCCTGTTTTTCTAGATAATTTATTTATTCCAAAAAATCCAGTTAAAGGGTTTTCATATACGAAATCTAAAATTTTATATGATTTATCATCTTTATTTTTATCTGGTCATAATTAATTATTATGTAATGGCTTAAGTCCTATACCTAGATATAATTTTGGTTTTATTACACTTGTAGTTACAAAACGTTTTACTTTTTCACTAAATGTAGGATTTTATATTTTATATATATCTTTTTGTAATTTTCTATCTGCTTCATGTCTATTATCTTTATCTTTGTAAATATTATATGATAAATCGTGATGCATTGCTGCTTCATCAATTCGATTTACTGGTTTATCTCCTTTTGCTATTCGTTCTTGAAATTTAGTTCCTGGTCCTAGATAATTACTACCTGACTAATGTACTTCTCCTATACATTTACCAATTTCATCAACTATATCTCCACCAATTTTAGTAGATTCTTTAGATTTAATAAAAGTACACTTTTGAGTATTACACACTGTGCATTTTGCTTTTATCATAGTTTTTAGTTATTACCTGTTCAATTTCATTATTAGATGTTTTCACCTTGCATTTCATACAAATTATACGGTCTATGTCCTTCTTGTGCTTTGCAATATTATTTATTTATTACCATACGTATTTTGAATATATATCATGAATATTTGATTTTTTATGTCTTGCAGTTTTATCACGTCTTCCTATACATCCACATTCACACATCACAGGTGCACTTTATTTTTCTTTAGAACAGACTTTACATTCAGATCTTAGACCTGTTTTAGTTGCATGATCTTTTCTAAATTCATCTAACTGTTTCTCCAACTTACAAATACTACATTTTATTTTATTGTTTCCCATTATATAATAAATAAATTATTAGGTAAAAGCTAAGAACTATACTAAATGATTTAATTAAACATCAACCTGAACATGGCTGTGTTAAAACCACTGATTATTGTAATAAAATCATTAAAATACATCACTTACGTTAGTTATACTTATAAAATCAAAGTTGTAGTCATAGTCGTAGTGGTAGTCGTAGTCGCAGTCGTAGTGGTGGTCGTAGTTGTGTTCTCAAAATCGACATAGTAAAATCAATAAAAAAATTAAAAATGTTGAAAAAATGTCTTAAAACTGCTGATTTCCCATATAAAAAAATATGGAATCATTTTTCTAATAAGTAGGGTGGTTTATATACATTTACAATTATATGGAGATGTATTTCACATGTGACGTTTTAATATTAGCTGATTGATTTGAATCATTTAGAGACTTATCATTTAAAACTCATGAATTGGATCCTGCAAATTATACTACAACCCCTGGCTTTTCTTGGGGTGCTATGTTAAAATGACTGAGGTTTAAATAGAACTTTTAACATATCTAGATATGCTTTTAATGTTTCAAGGAGGAATAGGAGGTGGGTTATTAGGTACAATGAATAGGGATGTAAAAGCTAAAAATTAATATATGCGTAATTATGATTCTACTAAATTATCATCATTTCTAGCTCCTGTTGATGCAAATAATTTGTATGGTGATGCTATGTCATTTAAATTACCTCCTAATGGGTTTGAATGGTGTAATGAAGAAGAAATTAGTAGTTTGTATAAAAATATAACAAAATTAGATATTGATAGTGATGTTGGGTTTACACTTAAAGTAGATCTCAAATATCCTAATACATTACATGATTCCCATAATGATTATCTATTCTTTTCAATTCATAAAACACTTCAAAGTGAAAAATTATCTAAATATCAATGTAAATTACACGATAATAATATAAAGAGGAAATACAAAGAGTCTAAGAAGTTAATAGCAAGTTTAAAAGAAAAGAAGGGGTTAGTAGGTGATTATCGAACTTTGCAACAAGCTTTAGAGCATGGATTAGTACTATCTAAAATTCATGTTGTGATAAAATATAATCCAAGCGCTTGGTTAAAACCATATATTGATAGAAATACAAAATTAGAGCAAGAAGCAAAGTCTGAATTTGAAAAGGATTTCTTTAAACTAATGAATAATTCAGTATTTGGTAAAACAATTGAGAATATTTTAAAACGACTAGATATCAAATTTTGCACTACCAGCGAAAAAGCGTTGAAATATGTAAATAAAATTAACTTTAATCGTGAAACAATATTAAGTAAAAATTTAGTAGCGATACATATGAATAAAATGATTATATTATTTCATAAACCTATATTTACAGGAATTTGTGTCTTAAAAATGTCAAAATATAGAATGTATGAGTATGTTTATGAACATTAAAAACCTAAATAGGGGAATAATGTGGTAATAATTCAAAATAATACTAATAGTTTATTGTTGCACATAAAAAATAATGATTTCTTTGAAGATATAAAGAATGATGTTGAGCTGTAGTATGATACTAATGATTAAGGAGTTTAAAATATATTTAATTTACCTATTATGGATAAAAATAAATAAGAGTGTTTTAAAATAGAAACCAATGAGAATATTGCAACAGAATTTATAGAATTAGGATCTAAAATGTTTTCATATTCTATTCAATGTAATGATAAATTAGTAACTAAGAAAATAGTTAAGGGTAAACCTAAACATATTGATAATAAATATGAAATTGATAATTATAGAAACACTTTATATAGTGAAATAAGAAGATGAAGAGAAATTTGAAGATGTTGTAAATTTTAATCAAATAAGATCTGATAAATTAGATATGTTAACTATTAATCAATCAAAAGTTGAATTAGCTAATTTTAATGATAAACGATATATTTTAAATGATAGGATTACTACATTAGCACATGGAAGCTATAGAATTAGGCTGTACTCATAGAAGTAGTTGCACTCATAGGCGTAGCTGCACTCATAGTCGTAGCTCGTTGTGGTAGTTGTATTTGAGGCGGATACGTCGTTTTTTTTTAAATTCTTGAAAATAGTCTTGTTTTTATGAAAAATAGAGGTGAATTAATGATTTATTGATTAATGCTGTTTTTTCAAAAGTGGCTCGTAGTTTGTAGTTGCGCTAGAACATACATTTCACTACTACTCATACAATATCTATCTTATACATAACTACCTGTTACTACCTGTAACTACCTGTATTTCTTTCTTCTCTTTCTGTATGTATATATCGTATGTCTCAATAATATGTACTATTCCGGGACCTTAAATCGTTTTGAGTTCTTATAGAAGCTACTTTGAATTTCTTAAATCTAAAACATTTAAAACAGCTGAGCATTGAGCTGCGAGCTATTCGTGTTGAGTTGTAAAAAACCTAAACCGAGAAATGGATCTCATTACTTAAAAGTAATAAGACGGACCTGACGTGATAAAAAAATTTTCAGAGTGCGTCCAGCACTGGTTTAATGTTATTATAAGAGAAATTAGATTAACCAATAACTCAATGAAGCCATCGTCTTACGAACTAGATAGACATAGAATCACCACAATTTGCGACTTATGCTGCAAAAAGCTTACTGATAAAGATCCTAAAACGTGGCACTGCAATTATGCTACATGAATGATTTATGAATCTACTAGTCATAGAAACTGCAACCTACAAATAAAATACAATTCAAAGTTAGTATGCATATTCTACTGGATATGATCTTAAATGTTTACCTAAAGCTAATACCCATAGTAAAGTAGATGTAAATAGCACTTGCCTAATTCCAAAAAATTCTGAAAAGTTTATATCTATATTGTTAACAAGCAAAAAAACTTATTTTCAATTAATATTACACTCGAGAATAATCTGGAGCCGATTTTTCCAAAAGCTAAAATTTAGTTTTATGACTTTTGAATTCAAGTCTTAAAAATCTAGTATAGAATCTTGAAAAAATGTGGTATTTATCAATTTGACTTGCTAAAGAAGAACATTAATCTTGTTTTTATGATTTAAATCTTGCTAACTTAACAAACAGACAGTAAGATTTACTAACACAAAAACAAGTATTTCCTTACTTAGTTTTATCTAGACCAGGAGTGCATGAGGCAAAGGTCTTAATTCCAAGTAGAAAACAATTTTATAATGACTAAGCAAATAAAGATATGTCTGACGACGATTGGAAACACGTAGAAGAAATTGTATTATTTTCAAAATTAAAAACTTTAAAGAGTTTACCATATTTCATGCTTTAACTTACGTATTGCATTTAACTAAGATATGGCAAAATTTTAAATCAACAGGTTTATCATTTTACAAGCTTGATCCAATCTATTCTTGTGTACTCTCTAGTAAAAGTTAAAAAGCTTGTCTTTTGACAACAAAGTGCGATTAAGCATATATTAATTGTAATGAAATGCCTAAATTGGCTCAGCGCGGCATGTTTTGAGGGATTTGCTATACCACACAGCTTTGTGTTTTAGCAAAAGCAAAAAGGTTTAAAAATGACGTTAAAGATAATAAAGAAGTTCAAATATTTGATACTTTGACGTAAGCAGCTTATATCTAAGCGCAATGCTTAAGCAGCTACCGTGCGACAATTTTAAAATGATATAATAAATAACGTAGACGAAATTTATAATAGAACCAAAAAGGTTTACTCTTTGTTGACAATAAAAAGTTTAAATATTGTAGAATTTATATCTTTTAAAAAAATACTCGTTAAAGGTTAGCAATGAAAAAGATATGATTCGATCTAAAAGAGTTTCACGTAGCGCTAATAAAAATATTAAGCATTGCTTCAAAAGAATATTCGGTCTTATCAGCAACTGTTGTATTATACAATTGCAGAAAAAGTTGCTTAGTACTGTATTGATACTAAAAGTTATTATGTTAAGTCAGAGGAAACATTTAAAGAAAAGCTTCCAGTTTAGTTATTAAAGAATTCTCATGCTTGAACAAGAAATAAACTTAGTGTGAGTATGATAAAATTAAACGAATCATAACAATAAGCGTAACATCCTTGTTAGGGTACTTCATTTTTAATCGTTTAGTTTTCCAATATCATGTATCAGTATGACAAATGTGCTTTATTACTTTTTATAAATTATAACTAAAACTTACTTTAGTTGTTGGAATCTACTCTTCAGCAATTGTCCTCCAAGACGGTTGTGTTGTTAGAGCTTGCTCGTGCCACAATAGAATTGTAGGCGTCCCTTTGAGCCATGGAGCCCCTGGATGCTCTCATCTTTACTGCAGTTAATAGGGAGGCCGGTACCCGACCAAATTCGGCGAACATACTCGAGAATGTTCTCAACTTGGATCTCAGCAAGACCGCGTAATACTACGGAATGCTTGGGAGGTCACATTAGCCAACAACTTCCTGCAATTTACTCTTTGGCCTGTAATTTTGTTAACTTCACATCCAACCATTAGGGATGAGGAAAACAAAATGTCCAGTCTGCACTCTCAAGCTAGGAATATACCAAACTTACTTTACCTGCTGTAAGTGTAATGTATCTGTGCATTTTAAATGTGCAAACTCTAGATTATCGCCCGAAAATATCACTTGCTTGAATTTATAGTACTGTTTAGACTGTAAGAATAATTATAATAATTTAACATGTATTATTTGTAATGTAGATTCAGAATTTGAAGGTACAATTAGTCAAGACTCGAGAATATGTTTAAATTGTATTATGCCAAAGGAATGTGATAATTTATCTTCAGATAGTAGTTCCTTTGAAGCTCCAACTAATAACGTTGATTTAATGGGCAAAGGCGTAATGGTAACTTACATTAATTTGAATGGCCTTTTTGTTTCAAAAATTGAGGATGTAAGATTATTTATTGATTCGTATAAAGTAGATGTATTGTGTGTAACTGAGTCTAAATTACAAACAACTATGCCTATCGGCCTATATGTAATAGCAGGCTATAGGCATGTTAGGGTGGACAGGGCACATTGTGGCGGTGGTGGTGCAATAGTTTATATTAAGAAAGACATTGAATGGCTAGAACAATCTATTTGCATACATAACAAGGGTGTTAAATTAGTGATTAATACTTTAAAGATAACAAAGAAACTCTGACGTCCTTTTATGTTTTCTGTAATATACAATCCTCCACATGTAACCATATCAACTTTTCTTGACAATTTTAGAGCTCTTTTGACTAGCTTATCTAAAAGGAAAACAGATAGTGTTGTTATTGGGGACTTTAACATAAATTTAAATATGAATAATATGGGACATAATGGCAAAGACCTTTGTACAATCTCCTCTAGTCTTGGCTTTAAACAACTTACGACTAATGATACTAGAGTAACCAATACATGCAGCTCCTTGATTGATCATGAATAATAGTGATCTAGTTAAGAGTGCAGGGGTGTACACATTTGGCTGTTCAGACCATCATCTTATTTATCTAATTCGTAAATTACCCAAATTACAGTAATTACAACTCGTAATTATAAAAATGCTGATTAGAAGGTAGTTTGCTCTGAGTTAAAGTTGATTCAATGAAAAGTACATAAATGTCTCTGGACTGCTGATGATACGCTTTCTTTATTTCTAATAAATGTAAACTCGATTCTTGATAGGCATGCCCTTGTTGTCACACGATCAGTCAAGCATTAAAGAAGTGATTGGTTAACTTGTGACATAAAACGTAGAATGCATAGGCGAGATTTTATAAAAGATTTGAGTTTAAAAACTTCCGATAATAGACTATAGGCAGAGTACAAACAAATTATAAATGCGATAAACTCAATAGTTAGGTCCAGTAAGCTGGCTTACTTTAAATCCACTTTTGACAAAAATACTACTTCTACGAATATCCGAAGTACGTATAACTATATAACAGGAAAGAACCAAAAGCTGCATAGGATCACAGAATTAGAATGCAATGGTTTAATAATACATTCTGACTCTGAAATTTCTGACAATTTAGCAAATGCTTTCATGGTATATACTTAAAATACGATTAGGTTAACTAAAATAATATGCAGTATTCTACTAAGAAAGTAATTTTAATAAGTGTAGATGACGCCAAACGAGCTTTTTTCAAAATGAAGCCAAAAAAATCTAACTCATTTAAGGATTTAAGCTACTGTGTACTTAATAATTGTTTAGATGCCTTAGCTCTGCCTTTATCAATTCTGTACACGCTTTTTTTAAGCATAGCGTCTTTTCCAGTGGCTTCTGGGATAGCGACGGTAATTTCTATTTATAAACGATAAGGCAGTAAAATAGACGCAAATTCATATCGTCCTATTTCAAAGTTGTTATTATTATGTAAACTATTAAAAAAATAAACAAGGGCTATCTTTAACATTACGTGTCACTATTTGACGATTTGACCACCGTATATAAACAATGGCGCCATTTGTGATAGCTCCCAACAGCGAAATTAAACATTTTGAATTTGCCGCCTTTTAGTTGTCAATTAATAATAATTTATTCATTGGGTCGATTTCACCGAAGTTCATACAACCAGACTCAACCAGTCACTGTGGGTGAGGAAATAGGAGGCTACCGCGTTAGATCGTATCGGTCTTTGTACCCTTTCGCCTATCCCCGTCCCCTCCTCCACAGTCAAGGAGTCTCATTCCCTAGGCCCCTACTGAAAGTAGTGGTCACTAAGGAGCACCGAAGGAGATTGGGTTTCAATCAACCATCCAGTGACGTTTAACGTACAACACCGAGCCTTAAACAATTAGCAGTGGCCGAGGATTGAAGCTGGGTCTGATACTGTAAATTTAGTTACAGTCTGCAGTCCTAACCGCTCACCCAAGCACGCCTGCTTTTGTCAATTAAGAGGTTGTTAATTAAAGGAAAGAAGCCGTAAACGGGTTGGCTGTGACGATTTACGCACATGTATGTTGATATTATCAATAAATGCAAAAATTTAATATGGAAAATTTTGAATTTTCCGCTAAAACTATAAATATTGTTTTAAATGGAGATTTCGACCGGTCACTCAGTAAACTTACACAAACATGATAGACCATTCGAACGGTGACGATTAGGCAAATCTAAATAACTTAGTGTGCACGCACGATTGTTATTAGTTTTTAAATATCTTGTGAAAAACATCACTGAAAATTAAAAAAATTTAACGGATTTGAGCGAGTGGTATATCATTAGAAAGCTCTTCAAAAATAAAAAGACCCTTTTTTGTTTTTTGATTGTGACCCATACAACACGTTTTAGGTCAAATTGAATAATTAAAAGACAGTTGTCTTGGAAACGTATAGTTATAATGGAGGCACATTCTGTTATCTGAATTCTACTAGTGATTACCTTTCGAATGATATATGGCTTGATGAAATTGGTCCCGTATCGCAAAAGTTTCAAAATTCCGGTAAATTATGTAGATCGGTAGGAATTATTCAGCGTAGAATAACAAAAAAAGTAATTGACAAAGGCCTTCTCAATCCAAACCAGTATAGGTTGTGACCTGGAAGATCATGCTTTACTGCTATTCTTATAGTTACACATGATATTTTTAGTAGCATAAATACACCTAAAGGTAGATGCCTTGCTTTGTTTATTGATCTACGTAAAGCATTCAGTTCAGTAATGCATGTTATTTGACTAAAAAAATAAAAAGATTAATTTATTAAAGCCTAAATAAATTAAAGCTTAGTAATTTTATGTTAAAACTGTTAGCTAATTATCTTCTATATAAGTCATTCTGTATACAGCATGGTAACTATATGTCTGATAGGGGTTTTACTTAAGAATAGGGGTTTCTCAAGGAAGTATTTTGGGCTTTTTACTTTTTATTTTATTCATAAATGACATAAACGAGGTTATTGTTTATACCATGAGTATGCTTAATATGCTAATGACCTGATTATATATAATTTTAAAAGTAATGTAAATAAACTAGTGAATACTATGCGACTGGCACTATTAGGTATAAATAACTGATTTAGAATGAACGTGCTAAGATCAATTGCTTTAGAAACTAAACTTATGCTGTTTCACAAGGCCAATGATAATGTGAAATACAATTATTTGTTAATATTATGTAATAACGTTGAGGTGGAAGTTGTTTCTAGATTTAAGTACTTAGGTGTATTTTTATATTCCTACCTAAATTTTGAACCACATTTTGTTTATGGTTAAAAACGAATGGCAACGGCCATTCAGGTGCTCAACAATATCAAGCGATTTCTAATCTTTAAAGTATTCTGCATTATGCTTAACGCGTATGTTTTTAATATTTATGACTATTGTGCACAAATCTAGGCAGTGCAACCTGATAATGAACTAGCTAAGATTCAAAGGATAGTAAATCAAGTTATTGTTAACTTTTCGGATTACCCATTGTTGACTAAGAAGGCTAATAAAAATAAGGTTAGAAATAATGAACCTCCTGTATTTGACTTAGCTAATATCTTAACTGTTAATGAGAGGGTTACGAATATTATGTATATTTTTGTTTTCAAATTGTTAAAGTATAGTTCCGATATAGAATTTTTACAGGACTTTATCACAGTGAAAACCTCTCAAATAATAACTCAATCATCGGAAGATATTCTACTAAAACAATTTTTAAAAATTGTTCTTCGACTTACACACGCTCATTTTTGTGAAAAATTTTAAAGGCCACTTAAAATAACATTAAAAAATTTCAAAATTAAAATTAGTAGCTATGCCGTTGCCATGCGTGAGTCAATGTTTTTTAAAATTTATAAACCCCCGTAGTTTAATGTATAGTTATTTAATGATTTGTTTACGATAAGGCTACTTCATATATGAAATGTAAACCCAACGCTTGAATTGTATAATTTTGACTGTTTTTTTGTAGATTTCTGAAAAACCGAAATTGTATAAATGTACTTGTACTGAGATTTTCTGACACATGAATAAAGCATAAAACAAATAAAACAAACAAACAATAGTAAATGTTGCGACGGCAACACTTCAATAGCTTAAAAATGGTTAATAGCAAACCAAAATCCTGTCCCGTATGTCGAATGCAAAATAAGTACACTGCACACAAGTCTACGTCTTTATTGTGTAAATAACTCAATACTGTATTTATTACTGGCTATATCACAACACACTATCATTCATCCAATGTAAAGGCCATACAATAAGTCAGACTATGGCTTCACTTTTTATGAGTCACGAATAAATATACACTGTATTATGTATTCACTATAGTCTACGTGGCAGCCAAAGTGTATAATAATACTTAGTACTTACTAATACAGTAATAGCCACAATGGTAAATCCCAATATATAGGTAATTTACTATGAAGTAAAGGCTTGACAAAACTTTCCGCCACTAGCGCCACTATGGCCGAATTAAAGTCCTATTTGATAACCCACGTCCAATAATTCAATATCGTATGTGGCAATCTTCTTTTCTAAGCCATGTCCAACGCTTTAACAAGTCTATTAGAGAGAAAAACTTTATTAAGTCACTGTTGCACAATTGCACTAGCCTTACAGCTCAGTATACAATACACAATTTTGTTAAATAGGGTTAAAACATTTTTTTAAGTAAATCCTTATTATATAAATGATAATTTAAAATCCTAATTGATCCTCTGAGAGCAAACATTAAAATTTTATCCACGACTGTTGACGAAATGCGAAAAGATTTAGCCCAGCTTTTAAAAAAATTCGGTATAGATCCACGAGCCCCTATATAAACACCTGTAACTTCTATTCTACTCAAATTCCATTTCTCCATGAAATACTTGGCACAAGGTTCGTAAATTCCTTTTTTCTCCTTGTCGACTGCAACTACAATACAAAAACACTGTCTCACTATGGTACTATGAGAATAGTAATAAATGGCTATACTGGCTCCTTACTATTAGTCCTTAGTACTTCCTTCGACAATTACCTATCTTACCTTCTCCTTGCTTTGCTTTTAATGCTCATGGCAAACGTACCGCTATGTGTTGAGTGTAAGCGTAAAGGGCGCTAAAATCAGCTGTTTATTAGTTGTCACTTTTGTAATAAAAGCTTCCATAAGACTTGCTTACCCTTAATAAACAATCAAATAATAAAGTATAACGAGTTCTATAAATTACTAAAAACTCAGTGGATTTGTCAATATTGTCAGCCTGGTCTTTCCAATTGCACTAATTGCGGAAATTTAATAAATAATACTGACAATTGCGTTTGCTTGAATTGTGAATTTGCACCAACCGATGTGCATGAATTATTTAACCCATGTGAAATTGATACGCCAATTGTGACTGATTCGCAAGTAAATATTCATTTATTTTTAAAACACAAAGGGTTCAAAGTGTCGCATCTTAACATAAATAGCTTAAATAACGTCAAGTTTGAAGAAATAAAACACTTACTATTAACTCATAATTTTTAAATTTTCATGTGCACGGAAACAAATTCAAATGATTCAATTCCAGATCAAAAATTTAATGTGATTAATTATAAGATATTAAGACATGACAGATTTAATCAAAAAGGTGGTGGCACATTATGGTTTATAAGTTAAAAACTAAAATTCCTTGAACTAGATTTTAATATAAATTTTCCTAAAAACGTCGAAGTTTACTGTTTACAGATTTGGTATCCACATACTAAACCTATTATTGTTGTTCCAGTTTACCGACCACGTTCCTCAAGCATTGCTTCATTTATTACTAGTTTTGATACACTATTGAGTAATCTTTGAGAGGAAAACTGCAGCATTTTCATTCTAGGTGATTTAAACATATACTCATTAAGTACTGAAAGTTCCAGAGATCTCAATCACTGTAAAAAATCGTACGATCTTATCCGACTTGTCACTGAACCCACACGAGTGACCAACAGATTAAGCTCTTTAATTGATCACGCCTATTGTACTGAACAAAGTGATGTTTACTGTGACTGTGAAGTAGTTCCATGTGGCATCTCTGATCATGACCTAATTATAATCTGCAAAATAAAATCAACACCTAAATTCCCTCCTAAGATTATTACATGTCGAAGTTTTAAGAAAACCAACTGGGACGCAGTAAACTCTGAATTTTTAAATGTTAAATGGGACTTCAGTAACTCAAAAACTGCTGATAATTTGTACAAATATTTTGAAACCACCGTGGATGCAGTTTTAATTAACCATAGTTGTGTGTCCAAAATAAAGGTCAAAAGTAAAAACAACCCTTGGATAACAGACAATATTATTGCACTTATTATTTCAAGAAATACAATAAAGCGGAAATACCTAAAGTGCAAAATTAAGCTGAGCAAAATATGCGATGTGACGAGCAAAGAATATAAAGATGGTATTGTTGCTTTAAATGAACTTTGGGTGACCTTTAAAAGTTCTCGAAAACATGTGACATCAGTAATTAAAAGTACGAAATCCAAGTATCTGAAATCTGAGTTCTCTGAAAATAGTAGATGTAGTGCATACCTATGGAGTACTTTTAATAAACTATCTGGAAGTACTCGTGCAAATAATTCTATTGACGTCCTAGAATCTGAAACAGATAATACAAAATACTTTGAGCCACATGATGTTGCTGCTGAATTAGCAAAATCATTTGTTTTACCACATTCCAATAAAAACAATAGAGTGACGCATTTTTGCAATTCCATTAAATCAGAAATTGAAGAGCCTATTGTTATAACTGCTGATAAAGTTAACTCTGCCTGTGTTCAAGTCAAGAAAAAGACATCAAACTCGACTGAAATATTATCAAGGTTTGTGTTGTTGTGTTGCTTAACGTCATTAGCTAATCCATTAGCGTTGATGTTTACTAAATGCATAAGGCTAAGCAAATTTCCTGGTCAATTTAAATTTGCTGTGACTACTCCGTTATATAAAAGGACTGGCAAAAGAACTCATACTTCTAATTATTGGCCTATTTCCAACTTACCTTATGTATGTAGAGTTTTCGAAAAAATTATCCAGTCAATAGTTAGGTATCAAACAGATAAGTTACTCCACGATAATCAACATGGCTTTCGAAAGTTTCGACTTTGTCAAACCGCTGTGCATATTGTCACTTAAGACATTTTTAACAAAATTAATCTAAAAATGGTAAAGTTGCTGCTTTATTTATAGATTTTAGGAAAGCTTTTGACAGCGTTCCACATTTAGCGTTACTGTATAAATTAAAAATTAAATACAGATTACACAGAAGCCTACTTAAACTAAGTAGTCATTATTTATATGAACGAAAGTTTAAAATGAAACCAGGTAAATACATATCTAATGAATTTCCACTGTACTGTGGTGTTCCACAGGGTACTATATTAGGCCCGTTATTTTACATACTGTACATAAATAATATATGCATTTTACCAGCAATTCTAGCATTTTGTGTCAGTATCTTATACGCAGATGATATTGTCGTATACACTGCACGTACTAATATCGATAAAATGCTGTCTCAGCTACAGTTAACTTAAGAGTCTATAGACAACTGGTGTAAGGATAAAGAGCTACATATTAACTACAACAAAACCAAATATATGATTTTTCACAAACAAAATGATCTATTACGACAAATTTGACTTTAAAATGCAACAGTAATTTTATTGAACGTGTATATACTTATAAGTACCTAGGTATCTTCTTAGATAAAAATCTAACATTTAAGACCATTATAACCATGTAAAAGCTAAATTATGTCGTAATGTGTTTATGCTATATAGACTAAAGCTTTACCTATCATGTGATATTTTTAAAATACTAATTACGTCTTATCTGTACTCAAACATAGATTAATGTTTAACTACTTGGGCTTGTGGATCTGATATTGACATGATGTACTTACAAAATAAAATAACTAGAATTATTTACTCGTATTTTTACAAAATTAACATTAAAGGTACAAAGTTATTTAAATGGCAGCGTCATAAAAATAAGGTAAATTGAAACTAGGTTTTTCACTTGAAAAATGCAATGTGTTGTCTGTAAAAGAAAGAATTGTGTACTACAGTGCAATACAGTTACGTACATTCTTAAAGTTTAAATTCATAAGTTCTACCTATAATGATGTCTTTAAATATGAATTCAACCAAATAAGTAAGCTACATATGCACTTCATCAAACCACTTCATCGGAATTCTGAATTACTGAAACGCAGTGTGATTTTCAGATTCATTAGCATTTAAAACTCCGTGCCAAACGATCTAAGGGATTTAGAAGTATCTCTGAACTACTAGCATACGCTATCAAAATGGCTTATTGAATCTCGTCACTAAACATAACTCGCCTTGTAAAAAATGTGATTTTATATTACACAAATTGTTCTAAATTTCTTATTATGCTATATGTTATTTTTAATGATTATATTTTATTATTTTTTCGTATAGCTTTCTCTCGTTTGCTATCTCTTATGTTGTCCAGTTTTGGAAATCATTGATTTGTTTTGATGTAAACTTTTGACAACTGAATAAATCCATACAATACAATACGATGTGCCGTTTATGTAATGTTAATTCTGGATCAGAGTAATAGAGTTTCCTCAGGCGGCTGTCCAAAGACTGAGAAAGGGACGGATTTGCCTCAGCTTTTAAAGAAACCCCTGTAAAGGTACGGACGTAAAAGTAGACTGCTCTCGGAGAACAAAAGAAGTTAAGGCGCAATCATTTTTTTAAGGGTTCCAGTGGTAGACTTTCTGGTGCAACTTAGATTTTAGTCGAGGAAAGTCTGGAATCGGACCAGACTACGTGACGGAACAAAAGGCTAAATCAATTCCTTCCATTTCCAATTACGCATCAGGCATTTGCCTCAAAATTTCCATCCTCTTATATTGACATGCAGAATGTTCTATATTTCATTTACTCCAATGCTATTTCAAGCATATAGAACATTTTGGCATAGTGAATGGGCTTTACTGGAAATGAAAGGATTCTCAATTACAATTTCGTTATTCACTATATCCTAAATCCAGTACACTAAAGCATGTAAGTACATAATGACTGGAGTCTATAGGGAAGTGACAATATAGGGGCAGTGCACAAATGACTTCCCTACAAAAGCTAAAATATGTCATATCATCACTACTAGCTAGACCCCCGGACTTAACCAATCACATAATTTATGGAAACACCATTTACACAAAACATGACACTTTGACTGCCCGTGCTTAGCATTACTTACAAGTAAAAAGTACCTACCTACTATACCTATAGCCAATTAAAACCTTATGCTGCTACTACACACTACCATATGCTACAACATTAAACTTATTTCTAACAGCTTTAATTCCAATTAATATTCCCGCTAGTCATTCAAAATTTCCTGAGTTCCCAAAATACCTACTGTACTCGGCGACAGTAATGACTTGTAGTTATCAAAGGTTTTAATTTAGATTCTGTATGTAAATGTTTGTAAAATACGTTTGCTGTCTTCGCAAAAAGTTGTATTGCTAACTTAAAACTGTTTTTAAAGTTAAAAGCAGCAGCAAATATTAAGCAGGCCATTACAAATCTGAGTGTGACTTCCAGTGTTATTAGTTTTTTTATATCATTGTTTTAACAATGACGAAAATAGGAAAATCTGACAGCCAGTAACTGTTGGCTATTTAGTTTTTTGTAGAATACTTTATTATTTAATACACAACGATAATTTAACAGGCAAAAATTACACCAGGATGGAGGAAATCTGTAAAAAAATAACAAGAAATATCAATTGCTTGCTCGAGTTTAGTCATGGCACATCACTAATTATCTTATTCTTTAAATGATTTTTATTTTTTAGATATGCACAAATGCGTTTTGGGAACAACATTTAAAAAAATTAATAAGTTATTAATCAAAATTTTATGAAGTAAAAATTCAACTAGCTTTGTTGTAATTTTAATGATCTCATATCCGTGCAATTAGGTTGTAACACTATACTCGATCGTCAAGCAATGTTGCGGCAATTAAAAACATCATCAGCGTTGATTTTGAAGGGAGTGTTTGGCGTCAGCTGTGTAGTATAAAATCCCTACGCGTAAAGAACATTTTATTCATTTTGGTTTGAAACATCAAGAGTTGCTTTTGATTCTCCTCTTATGTTATACTCAAATCACTGTCTGTCTGTGTGTCTGTGTCTTACAACGACGTCTGCAAAAATACTGCTACTAAAAAGTATCATATGCTTTAACATTAACTTTTTTTTTAACTTTAATCCCAATTAGATATTCCCGCAAGTCTTTTGAATTCCTTCCAGTTCCTTAACACATAGTGTACTCGGCGTCACCCATATTCCACCCCAGATCTAACAAGAGATGTGTTGGTCTACTTAGCAACACTCAGTAAAAGACCCCATTTCCTACCCGCCATGCGTTTGTACCACGCCAAAGTGACCTGCGTTCTGTTCACAACTGAATTGCAGTGTCGATGCCTCTTCAAATACGTGTCCAGGACAACGCCAAGGTATGTTACCATTTGCTGGATTTAAAGATTCACTCTCAAAAATTGTCTAGCTATATTTCACAACATGCTACGTACATACGTATATGGCTTATTGATGGTAGCGGAGCTTCCGTAAATCTTATGTCATTCTTTAACGTTACATAAATTATCTTGCGCCTTTGTTGAAGCTCAGCATCTACTTCGGGCCCGCCCCCGGTGGACAAATCCGGCGCGAATTGCCGAATTTTTTTATCTTGAAACATTGATTTAATTCTTGGTCGGTTTAACTGCTAATTGCAAAGAAACTATAACTTCAATAATAACCAAAAACTATACAGCACTTCTCCCTCGCTTTTCTGGACGATTAAAATTTGTTTAACTTTAATCGCTTCAAAAATGCGACCTGTAGCGTGCGACCAACAGCCATGCGTACAGACAGACAGCAAACACCAGACTAATAGATGCTTGCTCAGCATCTAAAAACACCAGACCAATAGATGCTTGCTCAGCATCTAAAAACCATTCCAAGGCAGGATAAGAACTGAATTGAAATAAAGGAGATGATACTACATACTAACATAGCAGGGACACGCCTAATGGTGATCACGCCGTAATGGTGATCAGTGTCTGGCGTTAAAAGACAATATGTGCCAGAAATCACTGACTAGTTCGAATTGATAGTTTATAGTCCTAACTCCTTGGCATACAATTTATAGCATCAATATGTAAAAGCTCATACGGTAGAAAATTAATGAACCTGGTATTCCAAAAAAATTGGAACCAAAAGTTTAATTTGGTAACTTCAAATTTCGAAATTATGGGTGAATTAAGGTTTTGGTTTGAAATGTGCACATATACTGTTAACTACAGTCATTGGCAATAAAAATAACTCCTTACTCAATTTTGTCCTCCTTTAGGTCCGCTGAAAATAAATAAAATCAAAAAGTACAACATTTTAAGATTGCAGCCTTAATGGTGATCAGCTCAGTAGGCATATACGTGATCACCACTTAAATCCTTAAAATACATCATAGCGGCATAATTTTGACTTGCAATAGGTAACAATAACAGCACTTAGCTATATTTATGACAATTATTTAAAATTTGTCAATCTGTGTGGCAATCAAAGGTCAAAAAGGTCATATATACGAATTTCCATTGAATTTGATATATGGGTTAGGCAGTTTGCTGCAAATAATTTTTGGGCGCTCTAATATAAATAGTTTTCATTAAAAAGTGTTACGAAAATATCTGGGGAGCAATTTCTTACCATTAAGTCACGAAACTTCAACATTATCTATGACAATAATGATAATTAACCCGATCACGTGTAGGAAGCAAGTGATCACCTAAAGGGCACCAACTTTCCCTCTGATATCAATGCTATGTTTGCATGATCACCATTTGGAATCATATGATCACCTATAAGGCATTTCGTTGACTTTTAGCATTTTTGAACTTGCTGCATACAATCCTAAGTGACTTAAAACAATTCCAAGTAGGGATTCTACAAATACAGCTCATAGCAAATTAAACGCTGATTATTTTGAAACATAAAGCTTTGCTCTGGTGGACGTACAAAAGAAGCTGCATATTTTCAAAGTTGAACAAAAATGAACTCGATCACCATTAGGCGCGTCCCTATACATTTCATACCATTTCACGAAGTATTTAAGTATTCGCGGTGTAAATTGCGATCTCGTAGTACTTGGGCTTTGGGCAGGGCCTGTCTCACCTCTGAATGGTGATTGGGACTTCTTACAGACTCCTTACTCCTTGGTGCTAATTGGCTTTTAAAAACGACACCAACAGACGAGCCTTAATGGAGCTGGACGTTCTCTACTTTAACTATCCTTTACATTGCTTCTAGGTTGGCTGTAATTAATTACTTGTGCGAAGTGTGAGACCGCGAGAGTGCCACACACATATTATTTGCACCCCTAGCACAGTAACTTTCTAAACATCAGAAATTAAAGTTACTGTGACCTCATTTAGTGTGTCAGTTTCGTATTCACCTCACATGTGACATTCACACTCTAGACAATACATTCAACATTTAAAGTTCACTGTTCTCCAATAATCAATGTGACATAAGGGATAACAAAAGACTTAATCCATTAGATTGTACCCAGGATATTATTATAATCATTATAAGGAACTAGTTTATTTTTACTCAATATGAATCAACTGTTGAGATTTACCCTTGTGATATTGCTTGTTAATCTCGTAGCAGGTAAAACTTTTAAATCTCGCCCAGAAACAGTAATGTAGTTATTCCTTAGTTACTTATTGATTCCATTTTTTTTATTCTTGTGCATGTTATAACTTTGCTTTACAGTGGTGTACACAATTGTTGGAAAGTAATCTATTTTGTTTTCAGGAATTTCTCGTCGGTGTTACCAGTGTAGGTCACGTGGGAAGGATGGTGATTGTAAAGATCCTTTTGGGTTTAACGAAACAACGATAGCCGAAAGAATTCACATATCCCCATGCCCCTCCGGATGGTGCTCAAAATTCATTGAAGGAATTAGTGGACCTCCAGATGGTATGAGACCTAAACACGACAAGTTCACTATTTTACACCCTTAAATCAGCAGAAAAAAGAATATACAAATTTGGATATGCGATATTCCAAATCGTCGGTGAAGGATCAAATCCATTTCCTTCCTTAACAATACCACGGGAAAGAAAAGGATTTGATCCTTCACCGACGAAATACTTCATGAGTGCAATGAGCTAGTGCAATGAAATTGTGAAATATTGTTAATTTATAGTGCTATTGCCATGGTCCAAGTGTAAAGTTTTCAATACCTTTCAACAATAAGTCACAATAACAATAAAAATTCAGTTTCAGTGCACTAGTAAATGCAATCTAAATTTTATTGATTTCGGTTGTAGGATTTTTCCTACCCGGACTTTTCCTACCCGGACTTTTCCTACCCGGACTTTTCCTACCCATTTGGTTACTACGCGGATTTTTCCTACCCGGACTTTTCCTACCCAAGACCAAACCTAGGACTTTTCCTACCCAAGACCAAATCTAGGACTTTTCCTACCCGAGACTATTACTTATGTAGAAATAAAACAGAAACACATTTATTTATGAGTGTACCGTAAATTAACTCTAGGTTATAATAAAATGCTAAAGCTGTGGGCATATCTTTGCGCAATGTGTAGTTTCTTTTTTGTACATGGGTAGGAAAAGTCCTAGGTTCGGTCGTGGGTAGAAAAAGTCCGGGTAGGAAAAATCCGCGTAGTAACCAAATGGGTAGGAAAAGTCCGGGTAGGAAAAGTCCGGGTAGGAAAAGTCCGGGTAGGAAAAATCCGTTTACCGATAATTGATTTCATATCGTGCAGCAGAAACGAATTAAAAATCAGACAATCGACTATATGTAATGCATATACGTTGATTTAATTTTTTCAAGTTCTTATGAGTACACTAATTTATCACTAATTGTAAATATAATATACTCGTAATAGTCAGCAACATTATTTTCACAACGTAAACAAATAACAAAATTAAATTTACAACGATTCTATAAATTAAAAAAAACTACATAAAAACATGACAGTGTAGGTATGGTCCTGATGCATAGCAAAAATTCAAATAAAAACTACAAGTAGGCTATAACAGATAACCTGCATGAACAGAATCTCCTTCTTGGCAACCTAAATTTAATGATTTCATTAAAATTTAAAAAAACAGTATTTAGCTGGTACTAGCGTACGGTAAACCGACAAAGTCTCCCTGGACATTGTCTCCCCGGAAATTTTTCCCCCAACAATTGTCTCCCCGGTCATTCTCCCTCCGGACAATTTCCCCCCGATAAGTAACAGCGGACATTTTCCCCCAAGGCCTTCAATTTTAGAATTTTAGATTTAAAGGCATTTACAGTGCCTCTAACGAAGAGCGTAACAGATAGCTGCGCCACACGAATAATTCTTCCCCCGGGGGCGAAAAGACCTTAAGGGACATTTTGTGCTGAGCCGTGCGGGGACGAATTATTCGTGTGGCGCAGCTATCTGTTACGCTCTTCGTTAGAGGCACTGTTGTTCTTAATTATCGTTGTCAGAAATTAGTTTTTAGAGTAATAGTTTTAGGTACCGTTTGCTTAAATTATTTTAAGCTACGTTTGTTTTTACTTTTTCTCTACATTATAACGAAGTATTTTTATACGATGCCAGGATATGAAATTAGGTAAAGAAGTTCTAGTCGTATTGAGAAACAGAGTAGTACACATTTTTCCTGAGTGTGTAATTTGACTACTAAACAGATAATTTTAGATAATACACATTCCGCGGATATGAAATTAGGTAAAGAAGTTCTAGTCGTATTGAGAAACAGAGTAGTACACATTTTTCCGGAGTGTGTAATTTGACTACTAAACAGATAATTTTACACATTCCGCGAGAAAAAAATAAAAATACATTCTTATTACCCAACATTTCTTAAATCATCACTTAACCTTATAAAACTTCACTGCGCTTCCGTAACCTAACTAAGAGTTTGGGGGGAAAATGTCCGCTGTTACTCATCGGGGGGAAAGTGTCCGGGGGACAATTGTTGGGGGAAAAATGCCCGGGGAGACAATGTCCAAGGAGGCTTTGTCCGGCAACTCTAGCGTACAGAATTTTTGTGCTCTGCAATATTATGTCCATCTTATTAATAAATTAGAAAATAATAAAAAAATCATAAATTATTTACTATCGCTATTATCTCACAAGATTTGGTCCGGAATATGTAAACTGAAAAAAGGCTATTCCATTCTTCAATAGATTTATTAGAATATGAAATAACACATTGCTAAAGTCTTTCTGTTAGATCCGCAAAAGCTTTGATTTCTTTGGGCTTATAATGTGCATTAATGTTGAGTGACAATTATTACATTGTGTAATAGGTGAAGCATAATTAGAATTACTAATTACTGATTTTGGATGTGGTGGAAATATTTTAAATTAGCATTCATGTTGGATTTGTTTATTTTACTTACAATACGTACTTGCATAAATATATATATATGCATTATAATGTGTATCATAATGCTGCACAATGCTGGCAGTTTTGAAAATCATAATGCTTGAGACCTAATCAATATATCAATAAGCCAAAATAATATACCGTAGGAAGATGTTATCGACTAAGTCTGCTTCAACGCATTGTCCTCCGTCTTAGTAGATTAAACGTAATGTCTTTCAACGAGATGTCTTTCGACGAAGCGTGTACAACGAAATGTCTGTCGACGAAGAGTGTACTACAAAATGTCTGTCGACGAAGAGTGTACTACGAAATGTCTGTCGACCTACTGTTGTTTGCTTTTTAATGTCGTCGACGCAATGTCGTACGGTGAAATGTCGTTTCGACCCAGTGTCGTAGAATCCATCAAAATTCTTGCAATTTAAACACCCTACCACCCGTTCTGAACAATTAAGCAAGCGCCAGCTTTAACATCTTGCGTCAAACCCACATGATAGTAATAGTAATTAACGTAATATGTTTCTCTTCCTGAATACCAATGGTTTTACACTTACTTTTTAAGTTAATACTTCTAGTTCTAATGGTTAAAATATTATAAAAAATTTTTGCACAAAAAACAATGTATCGCTTGAATCAAATTTAACAGCTTTCGTATTTCTTGGACGATCGTGCTTCACGCAACGATTTCATATTTCCAAGAAACTCTTGATACACTTCGATTCACTTTTTGTATTGAAAGTTGGTTATTACTTGCAATTCTAATTTGACGTGCTCACTTATCAGTTTATTTCGCTGATTTGTCCACAAGTGTTTTACTATATGATTATTATTCTGAAAATTTTCAGTGATCACAATAACCAAATCGTTTAATTCTAAAATCTAAATTCTTAATTCTGCACAAGTACTAAGTACTCCCGACTACGGACTAGACACACTAATTCTGAAAGCTAAATCTCCCCTCGAATCTAAACACTACATTTGAAGTGTACAAATGGTGCAAAATTGTTTCTCGCAAATAGAACACACGTGATAGTATGCAACTGCAATAGACAAAATAGAGTTGAAAAATTACTTTTTTTAAATTTTATATCTGTGGAGAATTGCATTATTCACGAGCAAACTTGCGATCATACTGGAATCGGGACATTTTTTGTCCCGACTAGATCCTAGGCGGGACACGGTATATCGATGCTCAAATCGGAATAGTCCCTCCTGAATCGGGACAGTCCCCCTTAAATGAGGACAGTCTCCTCTAAATCGGGACAGTCCCCCCTATAGACGCCTGACGTCCCTAAAGATGTGTTGGGTGGTTGGGACACGAATAAGTGAGCGACTTTCTAGTAATAACAGTACCTGTTATCTTCTTGTAAAAATGGTGTTACTGCATGTTTTGTTGTAAAAAATAGAAGAGATCTGAAATGTATAGAAGCTTGAATTAGATTAGACGAGAAGCAGGTGATAGGACTTTACGTCGAATCTCGAGGTTCGATTACTGAATATTTTCTTGATTTTTTGAAATTACAAGCATTTTTGTCATTCCTTATTGAAGCTATTCTCAAAGCAGTCCGGAAGAAATGAGTGCAGATTTGCCAACACCATTTGGTTTCTTCAGTTCATAATACTTAATTGGTTGTATGTACTATTATATTAACTCAAACATGTTCTGATAACTAGATAACATTTCTGTCACGCGTACTGACTAGTGAGTCTACAAGGTTGCCCCCGCTGGAGGGCCAGGGCAGTGTTAAGTTTGTTCTTTTGAATAAAGCTGTATCTCTCTTCCCTCAGAACGAGTTTTAAAGTACATTGCTGATGGCCCAAGAACTTAAAGCGAAAAACAAACTTTAATTTTGTTTCAATAAAATTTTGCGCTAAAGTTTCGTTTTGCTATTTTGCAGAATTCATTACGGGGATCATCGAATTCAACCTAGTCGTAAATGGTTTTGGGACATTTTCCCGGCGGACCTTTCCACCCCGGGAATTTCAATCACCCCCCCCCCCCCGGACATTTTCCCTCATGGACATGCAGAATGTTTTGTAATTACAAAAATCACAATTTAAAACCAAGACTGCATTTGTTTTACATTAAACTCTGAAGTAAACGAAAATTAAAATTATCTACCTCTATATTAAAGCTCGTAGTCCGTTCGTCCGTCCGCGTCCGTCCACGTATGTAAAGTATTGTTTTAAATCAAGGCCGCAAAACATTGCCCCTAAGTACATTAATAATGGAAACTAATTTAATAGTTAGGCTTTCTTGTTGAGTATACGCTGCAAATATACCACCTTTTTGAGTGCATGGGTTATTTGAGAGTTAAATAGCCCTTGTTATTGTATTCTTGTCGCTTATTCTTATAAGGTGAAGCAGTATTGGGCGTGTGGCTCCATTTTTACGATGCCCCAAACTGTAGGCGTCGTCAATTTAAATTTTTTTGTAATAGATTTTAATAGGAGTTTTAATAGGTGGCAAACTTTAGATTCCGTTTCTGGTTTGTTTTTATTTATTTTTTCGGGTATGGTAAAAATCATGAAGTTCTTATTATTGGAGCGCTCTTGAAGCATTCCAATTTCATCAGATGTGTTTTCGTGTTTTCTTTATATTTTTAATTTTAGTGTTAGCGTATAAAAGTAGATTGTGTGATTTGAACTTCCCGTTTCAATTCATTTTAGGAAGAGTAATTTTTCCGCTAATAGGCGGTACAAGTCATTTGTAATCATTTGCGGCTGTTTGAGTGAAAGCTGTGTATTGTTTTCAACTGTAGCACAATTTGCAGAAGCAGCAGAGGCACTAGATTTTATAAGATGTTTTTGTTTGGTGTTTTTAGTAATGTGTTCGGGTGGTGATTTCCACATTCTTTTTGGATTTTGATTTGGATTTGGCTTTGCCACTGTTAAAGTTTCTAACTCTAATGCTGAAGAAGGCAATAAAGGCTGATATTTGAAATTTAAAACTTAGTTTTTGTTGTGACATAATAAATAGATTTAAAACCAGATGAGTGTACAGTTAAATTTTACAAGTTAATGAATCGCTAATATTGCATTTATGGCCACTTTATCTATTGTGTGTCTTGGCTTTGTTTTTTATTTTATTTTTACAACACGGATTTAAGTTTTTGCAAATAATCTTATTGCATACCAACAATTATGACAGATTATTCACAAGTTTTGTTAATCCATAGCGGCAAGTAAAGGAAATGTAATTTATGTTTTCGTATCTTAATTTGTTCGTGTTAAATTGTAATCTCTTAAAGCACTGACATTGCCTTACTTTCACTGTGCAAGTTAAATATATGAGTACTTATCAGTATAATATTTTTAATTTGTAAAACTAATTAAATTTTTTCTTTTATATAAATCATTATTATTTCATTTACAGAAAGCCAATATAAGGCTTTTAAAAACGCCTTTACAAATAAAAACGGTGTAGCATTACATCTAAATAAAGCTCAGTTCAATAAAGATGACGGCTAAGCTAACATTAGCACAAATAAATAAAAATAAAAATGTCAATGCTATTAAGTTTAGTTTTAAATTATCAAATATTCAATTTAAAAAGATTATTACAGATTTATCAAAACATATTGAATCAGGAGGTGCTTTGCTTCCTGCTTTGGTTGTTGTGGGGGCGTTATATCGAACTTTGTGTTGTTCAAGCTTTGAATGAGTGTCCTTGATATGCATTCCTTAATCTGATGCAGCATGTGATCTGTTTGAATTAATGTTTGTTTTGAACTCTGCTGAGTTGTTATAGACGGTAGCAAATGAATACGCGGACTAATACGCTGTCGCAACGCAGTTTCAGAGTCTAGGACGTACAGTTGAGCATACTGGGGGCGTTATCATATCCGGCGGGTGTAATGACAAAGTGTGGTGTATATATAGGTAATAATACCCTCCTTTGGGAGGCGCCTTTAAAGGTGTGATAGGTTGAAAGGGTTAAAGTGTTTGAAGACGCCTCTCCACAACAATAGAGGGGGTAATGGTATAGGTATGGGTTAGATCTCCATATAATCGGTGGGTAGGTGATTATTAGGCTGTATAGTGAGCGGGAGATGGTCCATTTGTAAGGGTGGGGGAGTCACATTAGGGGGTTCTGCAGGATCATTACGTAGGTACGCATCTTCCTGGTCAGCAGGTGAGTAAATGGTCCAGCTGCGGAAAATGATCCATCCAAGTAGAGCATAGATGCAGAGAAAGAACGATCCCATGGTAAGGGCGATCCATTTGATAGGAATTCAGGTCGGTCTTGAGGTCACTTCTAGAACAGAGTCCAGAGTAGGGGGTGTCTCCGGTATCCACTGCACAGATTGAAGTGTGGTCGGGCGATCCGCTGTAGCATCATATGACGTGGTGAGATTGTTGAAATGTTGGTGGCCAATGGTGAAGGCTGCTCTCAACGGTAAAGTAAAGACCAAATCCGGGCAGAACCGGGTTTGATTGTTGTCTAGGGTAATGTTGAGTGTGGCGCAATAGACATAGAACTTCCCATTATAGATTTTTACTTGTAGAAGGGACGGGTCAATATTGTCAGTACGGTTATGGCAAACTGCGTACTGATAAGCCGGGCGGTGGGTATAAAATTCTAACTGTGGTTGGCAGGGAAGATGTTGAAGAAAAATCAGATTGCGGCCATGCACAGGGTCCATTCGGGTATGATAGACACAGTTTTTGGAGGAGTCCAAAATTGCATGCAGCGGGCCAGTGTATTTAATATTGCATTGTTTGGTTGAATTGGTTACCCATCTAAGTCTTAAAGGATCCGCGGCAAGTAGTACCAGGTGCGGGTTGATTACCGGAATTGTAAATTGTAGATGGATAGTATCCAAGTCCTTGTCAGAAATACAATAGTTAAGGATCGCATGTTCTCTAGGAAAAATTTGATGTGGAAGTTCCAGTTAGAAGTAATCAAAAAATTTTCCAGTGCTTTGTCCATGAGGCCAGGAATTATTCAGTGTGTGTAGAACCTCAGTGTAGTTCCATTTATGGTTGATAACAGCAGAGATGTCAAGTCCAAGTTCCGGGAGGTGTGGGGTTGCTGCAGAGTCCTGCAAAGGAAGAAGTTCCTGTAGGAGCTGTCGCATTTTAGGCATGAATACTTGTCCATTTTTAGTAACTTTGTTGACAACGGAGGTCCGTTCTCTGAATCGAATATCCATGGTAGGCTCATAGGTTATGATCAGATTGTAAGTTGTCATGGCGTAGAACGCCATGTCAATACCAGGGCTAGTCTGTACAGACATAAAGGATAGGGTCATTTTGTTGCGAATTATGTCATCAGGTGTGTACAGGTATTGAGAGTAGAGGTCAACGGTGGGTTGAGGTGTATTGTTGACTCTAGTAGTTGGGCAGATGGCTTGTAGAGGCTGAAAGAAGAGTCGATCATAGTCTTAAAGGCATCGAGTGTGTAATGCATTCATTTTGGCCTCATCATCTTCATCATGGACATCATAGACGAGAAGACTGCAAGGAGGTATTATCTCTATCTTGATGTTGAGTTCGTTGTAACCAATGCTCACATTGAGGTCCGTAGAGGTCCAGAGTACAAGTGAAGTTTCGTCCATTCGGTACGTACTACCAACACAAAAGGAGGAGACAAAGGTGAGGAAATTCAGGACTCTCTTTAAGTGTCTATCAGTAGTATGACGGTCAGTGTGTGCATATGGGTGATGCATGTGGGGAGTGGAGGACCGGAATTTTTGAATCTTTCCCATCGGTTAATAGATATGCGTAGGTTTGACATCAACTTCAGTGTAGTTAGCATATCCAGCTCGAGCATTATTGGTTGGAGGAGTGGTGTCCATCGGGTCAGTATTTTCATCGTGGATGAGTCGTTTAGTGGGCATGGCAGCATAGGTGTGTGCTAGCTGAGCCTGATGGGTCTTTCCCTCCTGATTCATGGAAGTCATCCCAAGTAAGAACATAAGCTTCTTCATCCTGGGTCCAGTCAGGGGTTTGGTGAAAATGTCAGCGGCTAAGTCTTCAGTGCGGCGGTGCTGAATGACGAGCTGATTGGTTACAATAAGGTCTTTGACCCAGAAGATTCTGGTGTCAACGTGCTTAGTACGATCATGGTGATTGTCTAGACTGTAAATAAGTTTCCAGCCAGACTCAGAGTCTGTAAACTGCCAGATAGTATCAGTCCATCCACGTAATCCCATGTCAGCAAAAAGATTATGTGACCAGATAGCTGTCTTGGCCATATTGCTAATTCCATAAACTTCTGCAATAGTGGTTGAGTGAGCAACAAGGTTTTCTTGCTTGCTAGTCCAAATCCAAGCAGTTCCATTCAAAAGAACGCAATCACCCATGATGCTACGGGCTCTAGGGGCACCCATTGCGAAATTGGCATCAGATTGGACTTCCATGCTAATGTTAAATTTCCCATGGTCGTTCCGGTAGTAGCGGATACATTGGTCCTTCGTTGAGATGAGGTAGCGAGCCATACGTAGAGCTGCTTCATGTCATTGGTCTCAGTAATTTTGAAACGGTCCTTGAGGGCCTGAGTAAGGTCAGCCAGGTCTTTTCGATGTGTGGACGTGGCTAGACTGTCGTTTACGTACCAGCAAATGTAAGTCTTGTGGTCGTTTCCAGCTTTGTCCTTGTAACGCTTAATGTAAAGGCATTTTTCATAGTCACTCTGCCTATAGCCGATAGAGTCCATGAACTGTTTAACCTTCTTGTAGAAGTTACGGGGGCTTTGACACAAGCCGTAGTGGGATTTTTTGAGAAGACACACCATGTCAGTTCCTTGATGGTAACCTTGGGGCTGGTGCATATAACCCTCTTCTTCAAGTTCAGCGTATAAAAAGGCAGTTTTCACATCAAATTGGCGAATGTATTTATTGTTGAAACCTGCGTCAGCGAGCAGGAGTCGGAAAAGTTTGTATCTGGGGGTTGGGGCAAAGGTTTGCTTATAATCGACGCCGGGGGTTTGAAAGTTTCCGCGGGCAACAAGTCTTGCTTTAAATCGTTCTTCTGCCATTTTGTGTCCATAAATCCACATAGAGGGTATGATTTGTCGATTCTCCGGTTTCTTGACAAGAGTCCATGTCTCATTGGCAAGGAGAGAGTTGTACTCAGAGTCCATGGCTTCCCTTCAGTAGTGGCGGTTAGGGGTCTTCATGGCTTGAGTATAATTTTGTGGAATTATGACAGGGCGTTTGTGAGTCCGATCTTGATCATCTAAGCGTTCATAGAGGGTACTGGCAAGTAGGGCCTTGACTGGTTCTTGTGGAATTGCGTGTGCATATAAAACATAATCAGCAAGTTTTTTCGGTAACATAACAGTACGTCCCTTACGTGTAGTAACTCGCCGAAGTTGTTCACTTTGGAGTCGATCATTATCGGGTATCGGTAGATCTTCACTTATGACTATATCACCTTGGGTAATAGAAACGTCTGGGTTGGCATCTTCTGGGGTTGCTTCGTGGTATGGAGCCCAAAGCGTGCCAACGTCTGTGGGAGTAAGAGTAGTGCGAGCGGAACCTGGGGTAGTAGAGTCAGTGGTTCTGTCCAACGTGGTCTCAAATGCCTCATCATCATCATTATCTGAGTGTTCAAATAAGGAAGTGTCATTGGTTGAGTCTCCCTCCTGGCGAAGTCTTTCTTGAACCAGGGTAATGTCATTTCTTGCGGGTGAGTCCGTAGTGGAAGTTTCAGTTTTGATGATAATGGGTTGAGGTATGGGTCTTTTAGGTGTCCTGTGGTCCCGAGTTGAAACTGGGGTGTTAGAGACTTTAGGGGCCACGGATGTAGAATTGGTTTGAGGTGTCCCTTGAGCAATAGAAGATCGAGTTCTCATTGGGAGTAGCATAGGTTGAGACGTTTGTGGTGATCTCTGTGCTTGTTGCTGAAAGGGTACCAATTCAGTCCCGGTTGTCGGAGTAGTAGGTAGTGGAGTAACGTCAGGTATGTTGACAAGATGTGTCAAATAGGGCGGTGGGGAATCGTCTTCAGGGAGAGAATTCTGACGAGTGATTAAGTCACCTGCGTTGTTCCTTGGATTAGTGACGTGTAGTCGAAGGTCTTCAATCCGGTCACCACCATAAGTGTGAGCATCAAAGAATTGGTCATCTCTGAATAAGTGTGATGGCGGGGGTTGTACCGGTATCCTGGAGTCAAAGAAGTCCACATGGCGTGACCAAAAATGTGACTTGGTCCGTGGGTCATAGAGTCTGACTTCCAGACTGTGCTCTTTGTAGCCGACAAAGAGACCTTCTCTTGTCTTGCCTTCCCACCAGCTACGTTGATTAACTATTTTAGCGGAGGCTGGGCAGCCAAAAATGTGTAGGTTAGACAATATGGTGGGTTTCTTACACATCATTGTGAAAGGGGTTTTCTTTCGGTTGCCATGGCATACTCGATTATGAAGGTAAACTGCGGTGTCGACAGCATCTTCCCAGAATCTAGCCTGTAGATTGGATTTGAGTAGGAGTGAGACGGCGGTTTCACGGATAGTCCGGACATCTCGTTCCAATTTGCCATTCGATTGAGGGCAGTTCGGAGGAGTACAGAGGAAGCGAATGCTACGGCTACTGAACCATTGTTGTAGAAGAGCATTCTTGAACTCTCCGCCGCCATCAGATTTAAAATATTTAACCTTGTTCCCGCTGTTATTTTCTATCTAAGCGCAGAATTCTTGGATGACATGAAGAATGGTCGTCGCTTCCTTGTCGGAGTGAAAGAAGACTTTCCGGTAGTCAGAATGATCGTCCTTCAGGAGTAGGAAATAGCGGTTTCGATTGATAGAGGGAAATTTGGCATGTACCAAGACAGCATGTATACACTCGCCCGTTTCATATGTGTCTTTTGAGGTCTGGCTATGGAAAGGTTTCCTAGTGGCCTTGCTCCGATTGCATATGATACAATCCTTGACATCTTCTAGAACGTTCCCATTTCCGAGTGTAGCTGCCCCAGTTCTCAGGGTGTTTTGTAGGTAGCGGTAGTTGATGTGTCCGAGTTTTTCATGCCATCTCTGGACACGTCCGAGTGATAAGCCACAGGTCATCATGGCTACGGGTAACTGTTTTATAGGTTTGAATAGCATAACTAATTGTCCAGAGCCGCCGGGCTCGATGGTTGTCATGCCTTTGAGTAGCAGTGTTTTTTCCATGGTTGCAGGGTTGAGGCGATAGAATTCAATTTTTTCTTTGTCCCCTTCATATGTAATATTCCCTTCGTTGACCATTTTGGTAACGGAAAAAAGATTTGCTGCATTTTTAAGATACCAGACATCTTGGAGTTCAAAAGGGTCCCATCGTGTTCCATTAAAGGCAGAGACGACTACAGAGCCGTAGCCTTCCGCATAGATGATGGAGTTGTCTGCTATCTGGATTCCTCTGGGTCCTGTGGTGAAGGGTTTGTATGAGGAAAACCATTCCTTGCGACCGCATAAATGGATATTAGCGCCAGTGTCGCAGGGCCAGATAAAGTTGTCTCTGACTGCTGTATAAGCATGTGGTTCTGAGTAAGTGATCGGTTCTATCCTCCAGTCATTAGGTAAGGAGGATGGTGTGTCAGGGATGACAGGGTGAAAATAATCAGTGTCCGGTTGTTGCGTCGTACGCCGGATATAGTTTACGTTTGGAATTAACAAGGCCATGTGAGCTCGGTGTAGGCGGGAGGGTACTGTTCGACCATCCGCATCAAGGTGTACACCAGTCCGGCGTGTACTACTGCCGTTCATATTTTCGGGTTTGGGAAAGTTGTACACTTGTTCATCATCGAGTTCATCTTGGGTTTTTGGAGCGTCCGGGTCTTTGGGGGGTCTAGGTTCATAATATGAAAGAATCCTAGCTCGGCGTCCGTACATACGAATTTCTTCCATAGTGTTCTCCCTTTCTGCTGGACTGAGATATGGTTTAAGACTAGCACGACGTGATTGAAACAGTAATGGTCCGTCGCGTTTGGGATTTGTGTAGCCAAAGTCCTTGGTAAGAATCGTGGCGATTTCATCTTCTACTATCCAGTTGTGGGTTTCAGGTTTGAACATCCGAAATTCATATCTAGATTCGTGTGCACCATAGTGGGTCCCGTGTTCTTTCCTGTGATATTCTTCATATTCATTAAGGCGATAGAATTCACGGTAATCTAGATAAATTAAAGGGTTAATAGCTGGGGTTGTTACTTTTGCTATCACTTTTTTTAAAATTGACTCGACTTCTTGCTCAGTGGTATGAGTCGAGGTCTCGGAGTCTGAGTCTGATAACTCAGAAAGTTGAATGACAAGAGGATCGGGTGTCTCGGGGGAGTCTGTGTCAGTAGGCAGATGTGATCCCATAGGATCCTGATACTGGCCGTTGTTATCATCCATTCGTTGTCTTTTTGTATTGTGTGAAGGGTAGACTATGTCCCTCCTGACCATAAATGCCCGTGCGTCAAATTCTGCCGGGGGCTCTTCGGTCGTAGGTTCGGGTATCTGTGACTCACGGTCACGATGAAAGTCAACTTCCCATGTAGAGGTTAGTTGATCCGTGATCTCGTGCAACTTACATGGGAAGTACCCCAAGTGTAAAATCCGAAATGAAGCAAACGATATCAGATCATGTACTACGTGGTGGGGTCACTACAACGTATATAATCATATCGGTGCAAATTGCGTCTTGGCGCCAAAAATGAATATTGAAATTTTCAAAATTCGTCGAAATGAAAAATCACGAAAATCATATGGGAAATTATATAGAAACTTTACCTTATCCAATGGTCCCCCCTTACTACTTTTTCAGTTTTCTGATTTTTTTGGAAAACTATAAGCCTTGTTTTATTTGATTACGAAGAAGTCTAAAATTAGGGAGGGGTCGTCCATAAATGATGTAATGCAAATATTTTCATTTTTAGACCCTATGACGCTGACATAAGCTTTTACATTTTTGTAAGTAAATAGCTATCTTTAACATAGGATGCCATCCAATGCCCAAAGAGACCCAATGAATCTACCCGTGAGGTGTTTATTGAAAAAAGTTGTCGTATTTAAAATTTATAATTTTTAAAATTTCTTAAACGATTGAAATTGTAAGAGCTAATTAGTTTAAGGAACAGATGCACTTGTACTGCTACAGTAATAGTTATGGAATAGTGAGTATAAATAACATAAAGTTATAATATAATAGTACAAAATTCATAGCGATGTTTTTGGGCAGCGAGATTATTTTTTTTTAAAACGGAATTTGGGGTTTTTTTAACATTTAGAATTTAGATGCTGTCACGCTAGCTAAAGTTGTTTTGGTTAACGGTCATTTGAGAGGACACTTTACCGCTTATTAAAATCTTTAGGCCGGTTTGGTGACATTTGTCTACACACTTATAAAAATATAAGCAAATTAACCACATAGGTGGTAATTTGTAACTTATTTTTGTGTTACTCCAACATCGACCGCAGAAGATGTTACAGTGGTCAACACAATTTTTAGTTAAGGATTTACACTGTAATGTGTTAGACTGAGTTTACTAGCTTCTGTGTTGCATATTTTAACCAAGAATGTAGTTAGGTGACGAACTGAATTAAAAACTAATGCCAAAAGTCAAGCTCAAACCCGCGACCTTCGGCATTAGTACCACCCTCTTTAACCACAGGCCTGAGACGACTCAATTACAGTTGTAACACTAATTTAGCATAATATAATTATAGTGCTACAAATTCTAAACACGATTTCTGGTCAACTG